>OY726524.1:48433354-48634432 GCA_963383655.1 Bathymodiolus septemdierum | reverse complement strand
TCTGATATTTATTATTATAATTGCTATATATAGCTGTTTGATACTTTATGATGTTTCTTTAGCAGTTCAGTATAAAAGTTGCACAGGTATAGGTTATAGTACAGAAAAGATTATATAGCAGTCAATGCTAAAATATTTTAATAGCTTATAACAAAATACCTTAAAAAGAGAAAAAAATAAACTAGAGGCTCAATGGGTTAAGCCTGTCTCAATCACATATTCCGAGGAAACTTTATACATAACCTTCCATAATAGGTTCCTACCAAATTCTAATTAATTTAGCCAAATGGTTTTAGAGAATATTTTTTTAATATGGTTGTTTCGAATCATTTCTATTCCGTCAAAATTTTGTTATTTTTGTGATTTCGATGGAATGTACAGCACTGGACTTCCAGTGTCAATGTACACAACAAAAACTCCAATCGATATGTGCCGTTTTAACGTTCGATCCTCAACTTAAAAACATCTTAACATTTTCTGTAAAAGACCGATATCAATTAAATTATTTTATTTGTATCAAAGACTTCAATGCAGAGACAATTACTTCTTTAAAATTAAATTTGTTTTCTTTCTTTATTTACGGCTGTCAGCATCATGAAAGGAAAACGATCTGCCTTTATGTATATATTTCTGATATCAGACAGATACTGGGGTACCGAACACCTGTATTTATTCAGTCGTTTCCTTGGCGTCTCCATATTACAATTACTTATTATCTACCGCATCTACACTATGATATGATGCCGTCGTCACAGTAATAGCGTAAACACCGGAAGTCGTCTGCCGAGCATTTCAGACGTCAAGATACGAAAAAGACGGAACGTAGTTGAAATTGACACGATTCGAAACCACCGTATCGACCAATCACATTAGTCGTACAATCAGCACGAAATATGGAAATTTTGTGCAGCATCTCCTATACATCATTCCAACAAAGTAATATTTCATTGTGCCTCCTAGTGTCAGGAGAAGACGCTTAAAATTTCAGCCAATCAGAAACAAGAATTGCCCATGGTGACCATTTATTTTGTCCAATCAGGATAAAATGAGGAAATTTTATAGAGGACCTTCCATAGATGCTTCCTGTAAAATTATGCTTTATAGAGGTTTCTAAGGAAAAGATTCTTAGTTTTTGACCAACCAGAGCCAAGAATTGTTTATGGTGGCCATGCTTGTTAACAAAATGGGACGAAATGAGCAATTTTCATAGAGGATCTTCAATAGATGCTTTCTACCATGTTTCGGTTCATTTTGTCCAAGCGGTTTCAGAGAAGATTTTTAAAAATTGATCACCCAGAAACAATAATTGTCTATGGTGGCCATGTTTGTTAATTTAGCCATCTTTATAGAGAACCTTCCATAGATGTTTCGTACCAAGTTTCGGTTCATTTGGTGAAGCAGTTGCAGAGGAAAAGATTTTTAGAAATTGACCAACAGGAAACAAGAATTGTCTATGACGACCATGTTTGTAAACGGATTGGGATGAAATGAGCAATCATTATAGAAGACCTATCATAAATGCTTCCTACCCAGTTTCAGTTCATTAGGCCATGTGGTTTCAGAGTAGATTCAAATGTAAAATGTTAACAGACGACGGACACCAAGTGATGACAAAAGATCACATGCCCTTTGGCCAGGTGAGCTAAAAAATTAACTGAACGTGCCTCAAGAAAGGAAAAAAATAGATTTTAACTACTGATCAGAATAGAAATTGATATTTGAAATTTGATATATTTGTATGAGAATTATTTTTGAATTTGAATGCAGATATAATATTTTCAACATACATTGTACATCTAACTAGGAAACATTAAAAAGTTCCATGAGATTATATGAATGTCTTATGATTAAAAAATAATGTTTGGTTTAAGAAAGTAAAATTTACCATTTAACCAGAGGCTCTCAAGAGCCTGTATCGTTCACCTGGTTATAAAAAGAACCAATTGGTCCTATGTAAAAACTATGTCCTGCAATGGTATTCATCTTGGAATTCCGATCAACATAAAAAACACGAAGTTTGTAAAGGACCTTCCAATGATTGATGCACAGTTTAGATTCGATCAGTGCAATAGCTTCAGAAAAGAAAATATTTCTGTATTTTCCCATATGGTCCTGTGTTAATACTATGACCTGTGGTGGCAGCCATCTTGGATTTCGGATCGGCATATAAAACCCAAACTTTTTAGAGGACCTTCAAATGATTATTCCTGGGCAGTTTGGTTTCAATTGTCCAAGTGGTTTCAGAGAAGCGTTTTGAAACATTATTCCCATAGGGTCCAATGTTAAACTAAGTCCTGCCGTAGCCGCCATTTTGAATTTCATATCGGAACAAAAAACCTAAAGTTTGTAGAGGACCATCCAATGAACATTCATGTACAGTTTGGCTTTAATCATATTTGTAGTTTCTGAGAAGAAGGCATTTGAACATTTTCCCATAGGGTCCAATGTTTATCTATTTCCTGCAGTGGCGGCCATCTTGGATTTCCAATCGGCATAAAAAACCTAACTTTTGTAGAGGACCTTCCAATGATCATTCCTGGGTAGTTTGGTTTTAATTGTCCAAGTGGTTTCAGAAAAGAAGCGTTTTGAAACATTTTTCCCATAGGGTCCAATGTTAAACTAAGGCCTGCCATTGCCGCCATTTTGAATTTCATATCGGAACAAAAAACCTAAAGTTTGTAGAGGACCATCCAATGAACATTCATGTACAGTTTGGCTTTAATCATATTTGTAGTTTCTGAGAAGAAGGCATTTGAACATTTTCCCATAGGGTCCAATGTTAATCTATGTCCTGCAGTGGTGGCCATCTTGGATTTCGGATCGGCATAAAAAACAGATTATGTAGAGGATCTCCCAATGATCATTCCTGGGCAGTTTGGTTTCAATTGTCCAAGTGGTTTCAGAAAAGAAGCGTTTTTGAAACATTTTTCCCATAGGGTCCAATAAACTAAGTCCTGCCGTAGCCGCCATTTTGAATTTCAAATCAGAACAAAAAACCTAAAGTTTGTAGAGGAACATCCAATAAGCATTCATGTACAATTTGGCTTTAATCATATTTGTAGTTTCTGAGAAGAAGGCATTTGAACATTTTCCCATAGGGTCCAATGTTAATCTATGTCCTGCGGTGGTGGCCATCTTGGATTTCCGATCGTCATAAAAAACAGAAACTTGGTAAAGGACATTCCAATGATCATTCATTTACAGTTTGGGTTCAGTTAGTTCATTAGTTTCAGAGAAGAAGATCTTTGAAATTTCAGCCAATCAAAGCATATTATTGGCCCTGGCAGCCATGTTGAATATCCGACTGGAACGAAAAACAGAAACTTTGTAGAGGATCATCCAAGGAACATTCCTGCTAAGCTTGGTTCTAATTGGCCCAGTGGTTTCGGAAAAGAAGATTGAAATGTGAAAAGTTTAGACGACGGACGCCAAGTGATGGCAATAGTTCACCTGGACCTTTTGTCCAGGTGAACTAAAAAAAACAAGTTCAAATTCTGTCAAAAATGAAATGAAAATCTTAATCTTAAATCTTTTATGTTTTTACAATATTTTGGCCACAAATAAGCTGATGTCCTAGTTTTAGGAGATTTTATGTACGTTTGAGAAATTATTCAAGAATTTAAAAAAATTGAGGTAAAAATAATTTTAAAATGTAACAGTAAAACTGTCGATTTGAAGAAATTAATATTGCCCAAGAACTATCATAGCCTCAATTTGGATTTAATGGAATCAGAGTTACAGAAGATTTTCAAAATAATGTTTATGTCATAATAATTGATGGATGTTGTGCTTTTTTTCATGGTTGTAGAATAAAAAATTATCCCAAAGTATCCTTTGATATTTAGTGGCTGAGCACGAATTGCATAAGAGAATCAAGTAATTCTGTGCATGGGCCAATAAATTCTCTTCTAAAACACAATCAGGTGTTACTATTTAAACATGTCATAAATATTAAGAGGAAACAAGTTGTAATCTACATATTGGGGTGGCAGATAATTATCTCTTTTCTAATGGTATATCATACCATGGGGTTTGTGCTTTCATGGAAGTGCATAATGCATTTCAAAGCTGAGAAATTGCTACATTTACTGTGTTATTTTGTGTCATTTTTATGTTGCTATATATTCTCAGCTTTGTATAATAAAAATTCTACTGCATCATAAAAATTATGGCAAGGTATAATAAAATAGTGATAAAGTAAGACATATCTGAAGCTATTTTAAACATATAAGTTCTACACTAATTCATTTTTACAATGAAATTAAATCCACAGACCATAACCTTAAAAAAAAGGAAATATTAAAGATGCACATTTTTATGTAGTGTCCGTTGACCATAGTTTTTAGATCACATGACTGCATCATATTGCACTTCAGTTTAATATTTTATTATTTTCTATATCAGACAAGGTATATATTGTAGAAAGCATTAAAGTTTTTGATAGATGTGACACAGCTTACCTCCGAGTTGAGGAAAACATTGTCACGTAGATCAATATTTCACAAGTTCATATTTTAAGCTTTAGAAATCAAATTTTGCATCTTACAATCATTAAATGATGTTTCCATCTTTAAATTAGGGTTATTAATTGATTAGTCATCTTAATTTGTACAAAATTAAACAAATATGGGTAATTTGCTACATACTCATTTCTGTTGTGTAAAATATGAGTAAATTATAGAATGTCTTACAGTAGACAAATGAATAATTAATCCTTAGTATACATTGTTACCATAAATCTTCATCAAAAATCTATTTTGCCATATTATGATAATAAACAATGAAATTCAATAAATTCGTGTATGGTCTATGGACACTACACAAACCACATTGTATATGATAATGCACCATTAACCTTTTCCACAACAATAATCTGAGTGAAATAGAGACAGAAGAAGAAAACACAAAAAGGGGCCAATATAGTAGCCAAAATCAAAAGATAGAGAGACAAAATTAAAACCAGATAGACAAATATGAGCATATGAAGAAGAAAGAAAGCGATAAGAACGTGAAAATTAAAGAAGAAAAAAGAATAACATAGCAATGCTGAAGGAAATGACAAGACAAAAAAGAGAACAAAGAAGATACAGAGCAAAACAAAAGGCAAAAAAAAAACCCATAGAAAACCAGTGCATCCTATGAAATAAAAACTGTTGAGATGTTCTTTTAGTCTTTAAGAATTTGTTTGTTTGTTTGTTCAAGTAAAATGTTTAATATTTGATATTGTTGCTTTTATATTTAGGAAAATATGTAATGTCCACAGACCACATAAGTATACATGTAATTGTATAATTGATCATGTAAGGTGTTAATTCTTTAAAGAATGTTTTTAAATAAGAAGTATGAATTCAATTAAAGATAAAGAAGGAGGTATCAAACATCTTTATTCTCAAATTTTGCAAATAACTATAAAATAGAGTGATTTAATATGAAACATCCAGATATAGTGGAATTTTGTATTCCTTTTATACTTTATTTAGTTGTTAATATAATTTTAAATGCTTAAAAGGTTAAATACAATTTGTTTATACATGTTCTTTTGTATTGGTGTCAATGTTTAGTTTCAATTTCAACACAACACATTTGGCAGTGCCAATGGCATTACAGGCAGTAAATAAGTTGACATTTGGCAGTGTCTGTAGACCCCCTCTTTGTCTGTTTACATAATTGTACATTTTTTAAAGCCGATTTTATACGCATTTCTAAATTTTGAGAAAGGTAACTTTAATATCTGAATGTAGACAGAAATTGTAAAATGACACTTTTCATCATATGTTATGATATTTCTAAAAACTGCATTAGGTTGAAAGTTTTGATGAAATGTTATAGATAGTAGCTATATATCTGACTGAGAGGTGTTTTAAGTTACATAGTATAATATATTGTTGTAAAAGAATATTATATATATAGTTTTTGAAGTGTCCATAGACAATTTCCCTTGTAGTAATGAACATCAGTTTGAAAAATGACGACAGGATAAAAAAAAATCCTGTTGGGGTAACATACCCCATACATCACAGTATCATTTCAAATAAAAATATAGTCAGCTAAACAGTTTTCATTTTTTGCAAAATGTGACATGCAAAATCCCCACCTGATTATGTTTATCTTCCATCTTTTGAAAGTAAAATGGAGTTATCTCCCCTTGACCATTACTGATTTGTAACAATGACCTTCTATATATACCATAAATAAATTTATATATAAAATTTTAATGTGGTTTTGATAAAATTAACCTAATTTGTAAAGAAAAGGAACATATAGACCATGGTGCCTTCTTTTGTTCTAGATTGAATCTCCATTTGTATGAAATGTCATACAATTTACAATTGCATGTCATTTCCAGTTCTGGGGAATGCTATATTAAAATTTATTCTAATGTAGCCTATATATACTTTGGACCCCACAGATTCTGAGGTCTTCATTTGTGCAAGCTTGTTTCTACATATCACAAGGATATTTCATGCCAACTACAATTGCAAAGAAGAGTTTGGTATCCAAAGGGGTAATCAGAATTCGTAAATCGAAGGACAGACAACACGATGGCCAAATAAAAATGGACAACAGGACTGGACACGCAATAAACTACAAAACATTACACATAAACCTTCAGATCGAGTAACAGAACTCAGGTGCTCCCGAACGGCAAGCAGTTCCTGCTCCACATGTTCATTTCTAGTTCTTGGGAATTCTATTTTAAAATGTATTCTAATACAGCCTATTACAAACTTTGGACTTCAATGGCTGGGACCTTACAGACCCAGTTAGTAGTCTTTATTTGTGCATATTTGTATTCAATTACTGGTACAAGAAATTTATTATTTTTATATTCCCCATGTTCAACTTTCAACCATAGATCCTGGGGCGTTTTTTGAACAATCTAAATCTACATGTCATAATGATGCTTTTCAGGAAATATTATATTGGTTCGTGAGAAGAAATTTCCAATGTTGGGTTCAGAATCAAACAAATAAATAGTATTTTCTTCTAACTTTTCAGTTTCTTTCATATAGAAAAAGAAATGAAATTGGTTTTTTTAGTTTATAATTATTTTATTTGATCAATGATACAAAGAGGATCAGACACAAGTTTTACCAACTTATGGAGTCTTCTCCTATATATACAATCATTATTACATTATATAGAGAATGCACAAGAAAACTACAATTTTATCATATAATATAGCTGAAAATAGTAAACGAGTAAAAAGAAATGAAGAAAAAGTATGTGTGTGTGTGTGTATGGATGCTGGATGATGTTTGGTTAGTACATTAAACGATTAGAAATCATTTAGACCTTTTTATGAATCGGAAAACTGAATCAAAAATAAAGCAATTATCTGCATAGCTTAAGGTTTCACTTCCTGAAGTGAGAAGTGAAGTATTGATCGATTGAGACAAATCGCTTATGCTGAGAAACAGTTCATTTCTTATTAAAGAATATTTGGTACAAACAAAAAAGAAGTAGTTCACATCTTCTTGGGGGGCACCGCAGCTACACGCTGGGCTAGATAAAATATGAACCTTATGTAGATCATGGTTGAGGAAAGAAGCTGTACATCTAATTTGTGTTAGGATCACGTTTAACTTTCTAGGGCCATAGTAATAAAGTTTGGGAACTGAGATCTTATTTGATTGGCTGTTAAGACGAATAGCGTGTTTGAATTTGGATAATGAATCTAATTTTCTGATTGCAATGTCAAGTTTATTCCATTCTTTAACTGTGGAAGGAATAAATGACGAATTGGTTATAGAGAGTCTACAGAAAGGAATTATTAAATTATCACCATTTCGCAAAGGGTATATAGTAGTACTCTGAATAGTTGGGGGAACTAGATGACGCAAGTATTCATGTGCCATTCCACATTTTATATTAAAAAATAATTGGAGTTTTCTGCGGTATCTCCGCTCTGATAGTGTTTCCCAACCTGTCTCAGCATATAAATACTCCGATTTTGTAAAAATGGGTAAACCTGTTACAATTCTGGCAGCGTCTAATTGAAGTTTTTCTAATTTGTCTGAATAGCCAATTCCACAATTATCCCAGACTTCACAAGCGTATTCAAAAAGGGGGCGAATGTAGACTAAATACATTTTTTCTAAGTTGGATCTATTTAGACTGAATTTTAATTTCCGTAATATACCTAAATGTTTGGTTATATTTGTTATCATATTTTCTAAATGTTCATTCCATTTTGCATTTTGGGAGAGGATAACTCCCAGATGCTTATGGCTAGTAGATAAAGGGATACTTTTGCCATTAAAAGAAAATTTGATGCTGTTTATGTTACCGGTATTGGAGAAAAACAAGATTTCTGTTTTTTTGGGATTGAATGACATTAGCCATTTACTAGACCAGGCATTTAGTTCGAGTAGATCATGATTGATTACAGTTTTTATTTGATCAACACTTTGACTAGAATATCTGAGTGATGTGGCGTCAGCAAATAATCTACTCAACGATATAAGTTTTTCTCCTATATCATTTATGTATATTAGAAACATGAGGGGACCCAATACCGACCCTTGGGGTACACCAGCTGAGACAGGTTCGAAACTTGACCAAGAGTTTTTATTAATTACTTTTTGTCTTCTTTTGAACAGATAGTTTTCGAACCATTTTATTAACTTCCCTTGAATTCCGTATGAATTCATTTTGTGAATAAGACCTTTATGCCAAACCTTGTCGAAAGTTTTAGAAAAATCGCAAAAGACGAAGCAGCTAAATTCTTTTTTTTCTAGAGAGTTTAGGATCGAATTGTATAGTTCTAATAGTTGATGGACAGTGAAATGTTTTGGCAAAAACCCCGATTGGTATTTATATATGAAATTGTTATTAACAAGACGATTGTAAACATGCTTATAAACTATTCGTTCCCACATTAATTTACCTACACAACTTTATTAAAGATATCGGGCGATAATTGGAGGGTAGGGATGTGTCACCCTTTTTGAAAATTGCAATAACATGAGCACTCTTCCAATTAGAAGGATATTTGCTCTGTTGTAAAGATTTATTAAATATTATTAGAAGGGGCTTTGCAATTTTCTCAGGAGAAATTTTAAGCATTTTATTACTTATTTTGTCTGGTCCTGTTGCTTTGTTTGGGTCAAGAATTTGAATAACATCAATAATTTCGTTCTCTGTTATATGTATTTTGTGAATAATATTATTTGTTTTTGAGTCAAACTGTGGGAGAGTAACATTTTCTTCGTCCAGTTTTGATATTGAGCTAAAATATTTATTCAATAACTCGCATTTGTCCGAATCGTCATAAGCAATATCATCAATATTTTGATCATTAATTGAATTCCGGAGTGGGGGTATACAATAATTTCCTTTGTTAGATTTGATTAACATCTTCATTATTTTCCAATACATTTTGGGGTTTGAAGAGTTATTTAATAAAAAGTTGTCTAAATTATTTTCAAATTTCTCCTTTGCTATTTTTTTCATATTATTTACCTTATTTCTTTGTTTTTTATATTTAATAATGTTGTTTTCGTTTTGAGATTTTAATAATTTTTTCCTAATCCAGTCACGTATGCAGATTTCTTTTCGTATTTCGTTACTGAACCATGGTTTGTCTTTTTGAAATTGTTCATCAATATTGTTTCATATGCCAAAAAAAATAAAAAAACAGCTGGGTTGCAAGGAAGGCCATGAAGTTGACCACTAATGTATGCAGAGTTGTTTAGATATTAATGTATATATATATTAAAAAAAAACAATTCGTGAATCTGCTGGATGTTTATTTTTCAGATCTACACGTTTCTTTTTTAAAGATACAGTCATCATTGTTTTTACATTTATTTTCTTAATATATTATACAGACATTAAATTTTAAAAGTAGGTTAAAAGGAATAGAATACAAGTCTGAATTTGAGATCTCAGACTAATTTGTAGTTTCTGAGATATATGCCCCTTAATTATGTGAACATCCTGTATGGGGTCATGTCAGGGTTCATACTTTCAACAGATCAATCAGCGACGAGGCTACTAAATCTTTAGTTATCAAAATTGAATACATGCCATGATCTGTTGTTTGATTGGTCAAATATATCTATATGATTGGATGGTTAGATGAACAACGACCCAAACAGCATGTTGTTAGATATGTGTGTATCGCCAATGGACAAAATTAAAAAAGATACAACAAACATCCAATTCTAATTAAGATTGGTATACACTTGGATTGACATAAAATTGTAGAACAAGCAGTAAACATGAAATACGGGTAAAATTACAAGAAAGAAGATTCAATTAAAAAAAATTCTTAATTGTTTGGAAAGCTGATGAAATTCCTGTCCAAGTGCCAATAGTGGGGTACTGGTGAAGGTTCAAAAAATGGTCTAGGAACTGTAACTACAACAAATTTTTTTAATCCGTACCGCTACCCAACTTTTGCTGAAGCAGCCAAAAGTTGTTAACCCAGTTATCTCATCCCTTCCCAGGGACAGTCATGGATTCATGGTCATGATCATATGGTAGTTTGATTTACAACTACCTATGCATTCAGTACCTATCATCACTAACATTGCAAGTTCGCATCCCGCTCATGGCAAGGTGTACTCGATACAATGTTATAAAGGGTCGTAATCATATGGTAGTTGGATTTACAACTACCTATGCAATCAGCACCTATCATCACTAACATTGCGAGATCGCATCCCACTCATGGCAAGGTGTACTCGATACAATGTTATAAGGGGTTGTCATCGTATGGTAGTTGGATTTACAACTACCTATGCAATCAGCACCTATCATCACTAACGTTGCGAGTTCGAATCCTGCACAGGTGAGGTGTACTCGATACAACATCATGTGATAAAGTTTGTTAGTGACTTGCAACAGGTAAGTGCTTTTCTCCGGGTACTCTGGTTTCCTCCACCAATGAAACTGACCCATGATATAACTAAAATATTGTTAACAGTGGTGTTAAACACCATAAACCACAATACTATGTGATAAAGTTTAAATTGTTAGTGGTTTTCTCCACCAATAAAACTGACTGCCACGATATAACTAATATATTGTTGAAAGTGGCGTTAAACACCATAACCCTATAATCCCCTCCCTTCCTTCATTTCTATATATTTTTATTTTATTATTGAACATGGCTCAGGCTGAAATACTGCTCGCTGAACGTTAAGCAATAATCAATCAACAAATAAAATATATGTTATTGTTTTCATTCACTTTGTCTTCAAGTAAAATATAGGACATTTAAGAAATTGAAATCGAATTTCGCACGATCGAGTGCACCCTTAGTAAGTGTTTTAATGAACGTAAATTGGGCATTTCCACTTAGTGTAAACTTATTTTAATCAGGTAAATGGAGATTTCAATTTGTCACAAAATATTTCACAAAGAATTTCAAGATGTTTTACCATGTTGGACACAACTATGTGTTCTAATACCTTGCAGCAGATGCAAGTCAAAGATACGGAACTATAGTTGCTTGAAAGGTATTTCTCACCCTTCGTGAAGACAGGGATGACATTGGCCTGTCTCCAATCAGATGGGACTTCTCCTCTAGATAGAGAGATGTTATAGAAAGAGCCTAGATGGGGAGTATATTCAAGTAAACTCACCCGCCATTTAATCGTAAAATGTTAATCTAAGAATTATTTATTTATATTGCAAAAAGGAGGCGGGTTCTTTCATATCTGATTTATTTTTTGTCTTTGGTTAGTAAAAAATGTTGATTTTACGATTAATGTAATTTAGTTACACTCGAGGACTAAATAATGTATTTTAGATGAAAATATTTATTCTAAATGCAAAAATTTTAAATGTCCGATTATTTTATTTATTTATTTTTCATTTCAGCAACTTGGGCTATATGAATATGAAATTGACTTACCGTCTGGGAAGAGCTTTTCGCTTGATCACAACAACTTGATTTGCCATTTCTGAACAATTTGACATTCTGATTTCTACAATATAAATATAGATATTAGTATGTTTTGAAAATGAATTCAGCGGGAATTAGAATAACTTTTCCTTATATATGTATAAAACACGTGACAAAAATAAAATTCTTCCGCGTGCTTTACAAATACCAAGGAAAAATAGTGAATACCGGTGTCGTAAAGTAAACCTTCCGCATAGCAAACCTTCCCCCCAGAAAGTTTACTATATCCATGTCTACGTGCCGCTAAAATGAACAAAATTAATGCTTTTTTTTACGATACCAAGTGGGCTGTGCCTGGGGGACTATAATGCTGTCAAGACGTCCCTGCTTCCATGGCTTTTCTCCGAATTGTATCATATAGTAGTTTCTACTGTTTTGTGGGGAAAACAAAGACCAGGGAAAAGGATGCTCTTTTACTGTGCCAATATTGCGACAGTGCAAATTATTAAAAATGGTCGCTCCAAAGAACCTTAATAAAGAATTTACGAGACGTCTGACTATGTGTGCCATGTTGAACAATTTTGCTATTTTTAGTGGTGAGATTTGCTATGAATGAACCAATTTCACCAAGTGAATTCCCGAGAATAAAATTCATCTTACCTGGGTTATGTAATGGAGAATCTACAAGTTGGAGTGTATTCTCTTTCATAATACATTTCCATTTACAACAGTATTTTCATTTGATATTTTTACCTATTTAATGTTCAGAAAACTAAATAAGCCACAATTAACAAAAATTAAACAACAAAATTTTATCGGCATCCGTGCTTTCGATTCTCGTTTATATTTAGATATTTCAAGGTCTTTCAAGTGTCCCAAATGTTCACCTGTGGTCTGTCTGATTTGTTATTCAGTTATTACTTGCGGTCGGTTCGTTAGTTGTTTTTGCATTTACTTATGTTTACTTATGTTGATTCTGCTTGCAGCTCCTGTCTGGGCTCTATAGGCAGCTCTCCTTCATCATTTCTCACAGCTCCCAGTCTTCCGGTTATTGGGTCATACTCTGCTGTGAAATCATATTTCATTGGATGGTTCTCCCAGTGTCTGTCCAATGTATTTTCGAATTGGAACATCGTTTTTGCTTCCACTATGTGGTTTGGTAAACTATTCCACAAGTCGACTATTCTGTTGGTTAAGCTATATTTCCTGATGTCCCTTCTACTTCGATGTTTTACTAGTTTCAGTGCATTTCCTCTTGTTATGTGTGATCTGCTGATGTCAAGCATTCCTTGTACTGCGAGAATACATTTTAAAAGTTCCCATACTCGTCAGTTCTGAACATAAATTATGCCAGATCTTGAATACTTATAAAGTGTCTTGTATATATTCACTGGAGTTAAACTGATCGTGGTAATGACAGTTACGACGATCACAACATGGCGGCGGTAGAAATAAGTAAGATCGTTTTCTGCTAAATTTCTCCATTCTAATGTGTTGTTGTCAAGAATTACTCAGCCGCAAGGTTGATCTGTACGATTTTGTTGTATGTGTGTGTTCTTGATACCATATATGGTCTCGTTACCAAGAAAATAGCCATCGGAAATTTAAGGAAGATAATCGTAACTGCATAAATTATTTTTGTATGACAATCGTAACTGGATTTTGGAGTTACGATTATCTTCCTTAAATTTCCGACGGCAATTTTCTTGGTAACGATCTTACATATTTCTACCTCCGCCATGTTGTGATCGTCGTAACTGCAGTTACCACGATCAGTTTAACGCCAGTGATATTTTTATCAATTGCTTTTTAGCTCACCTGTGTGAGCTATTGCCATCACTTGGCGTCCGTCGTCCGTCTGTAAACTTTAAAAAACTTGGCCTGAATCATCCTTAGGGGGTTCCCTTTAAAAGTTATGCCCGATGACCCTGCCGACCAACCATCATGGCCGCCATGTCTATAAATAGAACATAGGGGTAAAATCAGCAAAAAAATCAATTAAAAAATCCAGAAAAATCCTTTAGAGAATATTGCAATTAAATTTGATACATATGTACTATTCTTTCGAAATTATGGTTGAGGACCCCATCCCCCATCAAACATGGCCACCATCGTTACTATAAATAGAAAATTAGTGAAAAAATTCATTAAAAAATTATTTTAAAATCCTGTAAAGAGTCAAATGCAATCAAACCATATGGAAAGAATGCATATGTGGTCTTCTTTCAAAATTTTGATTGAAGACCTCCGGTTGTCATCCAACGTGGTCGTCACTGTTACAAAAAATAGAAAATTATTGTCAAAAAAAATATTTAAACAAAATCTTCTCCTCTGAAACTACTGAGCCAATCTCAACCAAACTTTGCTGAAATGATCCTTGGGTGGTCCCCTTCCAAAATTATGTCCGGCATTTCAGACCTCAGACCAAGATGGCCCCCACAGCCGAACTTAGCTTAACATAGGACCCTATGGGAAATTCACATAAAAATCTTCTCCTCAAAAACCACTGGGCCAATTTCAACCAAACTTTGGTGGAATGGTCCATGGATGGCCCCCTTCCAACATTGTGTCCGGTGATCCCGACTTCCAACCAAGATGGCTGCCAAGATAAAATAGAAAAAAGGGGGGATGAAATTTAAAAAAGTTCTTCTTCTCTGAAACTACCGAGCCAATCTCAACCAAACTTTGCTGAAATGATCCTTGGTTGGTCCTCAATTATAATGGATAGCATTAAATATAACAAATTCTCCTAGTCTTGTCTCTGAATTCTGTCACGAAAGCACATTCAAACTGATCCATCATTATAATTTTATGATGTTATATTTTCAGTCGGGGCAACTTGGACATTCAACAAATACATTAATATCATTAGTTGAAATAAGACAAGGACAAGTTGCAATTATGTCGGGGTCACAGACACCTGTTACTAACTATGAATGTGAATATAAAATAAAATTGAATACATTCTTATTATTTTTTTCTTATGTCCTTCATGGGCAAAAATCAATATTTTCAATAATTTTGTAATTCAAGTAAATACGCATAGTACACTTACAATAACTGTAGAATGAGGAAATACTAGTACATTTACAATAACTGTAGAATGAGGAAATACTAGTACATTTACAATAACTGTAGAATGAGGAAATACTAGTACATTTACATGTAGTTGTTAAACAACGTTTGATATTTGTTCTCATTCTTTGTATTTTCCTTTCTAAAAGATTTTCGTGTTGGCTTTTTAGTTTTGTAGTACCGTGATTTTCTACTTTCATGGTAAATAATCGTTTTTAATGGTTAGAATCAAATAATTTCAATCAATTTAATGTACATTATTCTTGGCGAATTGTATGTACGCTGTGTTTCTATTCAGGATTCCCACCACAGTGGCTTGTCTTTAAGATATATAACTTTATTAAAAAAAATATGCACCCCCTATATCATTTTTAAAATATATATATATATATACTATAAAAGAAAAACTAAGTGTGTTGTGACCTCATCTTCATCTCATGAAAATTATCTTGTTCTCCTTGTGATATAGCTGAAAAAATTGCCTTTAACAATTACTCACTGATCCCCAACATGATGCTAAAACATATTCCGTCTCAAACATAAATATCTACATTTAAAAATCTACTATTTAAGTGGTTATTGTCGAAGGGACGTTAATTTTGCGATTTTTAGTCAAACTGTTTGTGTGAACTCTAATTTTGCGAAAATTTAAAAAGCAAAATTAAAAATTTTACGATTTCAGCTTTATCTTAAGCCATTCAAATAAAGGCATCACACATTCTGAAGATTTCGAGAAAAAAAATTAAAATATGAATACCTGGGTCGTATTATAGATAATGTTGATTTTTTTTCATGAACAGTCGTCGATTTTGATAGTGCTACCTCACTGAAACAACACTTCACTGACAGACATGTCGCCCCATTCTGACACATTATCTTGATAGTGCTGCCTCAATGAAACAACAATTCACTGATAGACATGTCGCCCCATTCTGACACATTATCTTGATAGTGCTACCTCAATGAAACAACACTTCACTGATAGACATGTCGCCCCATTCTGACACATTATCTTGATAGTGCTACCTCACTGAAACAACACTTCACTGACAGACATGTCGCCCCATTCTGACACATTATCTTGATAGTGCTGCCTCAATGAAACAACAATTCACTGACAGACATGTCGCCCCAATCCGACACATTATCTTGATAGTGCTACCTCAATGAAACAACACTTCACTGATAGACATGTTGCCCCATTCTGACACATTATCTTGATAGTGCTACCTCAATGCAACAACACTTCACTGATAGACATGTCGCCCCATTCTGACACATTATCTTGATAGTGCTACCCCAATGAAACAACACTTCACTGATAGACATGTCGCCCCATTCTGACACATTATCTTGAGTGTTACCTCACTGAAACAACACTTCACTGATAGACATGTCGCCCCATTCCGACACATTATCTTGATAGTGCTACCTCACTGAAACAACACTTCACTGATAGACATGTCGCCCCATTCTGACACATTATCTTGATAGTGTTACCTCACTGAAACAACACTTCACTGACAGACATGTCGCCCCATTCTGACACATTATCTTGATAGTGCTACCTCACTGAAACAACACTTCACTGACAGACATGTCGCCCCATTCTGACACATTATCTTGATAGTGCTGCCTCAATGAAACAACAATTCACTGACAGACATGTCGCCCCATTCTGACACATTATCTTGATAGTGCTACCTCAATGAAACAACACTTCACTGATAGACATGTCGCCCCATTCTGACACATTATCTTGATAGTGCTACCTCAATGCAACAACACTTCACTGATAGACATGTCGCCCCATTCTGACACATTATCTTGATAGTGCTGCCTCAATGAAACAACAATTCACTGACAGACATGTCGCCCCATTCTGACACATTATCTTGATAGTGCTACCTCACTGAAACAACACTTCACTGACAGACATGTCGCCCCATTCTGACACATTATCTTGATAGTGCTGCCTCAATGAAACAACAATTCACTGACAGACATGTCGCCCCATTCTGACACATTATCTTGATAGTGCTACCTCAATGAAACAACACTTCACTGATAGACATGTCGCCCCATTCTGACACATTATCTTGATAGTGCTACCTCAATGCAACAACACTTCACTGATAGACATGTCGCCCCATTCTGACACATTATCTTGATAGTGCTACCCCAATGAAACAACACTTCACTGATAGACATGTCGCCCCATTCTGACACATTATCTTGAGTGTTACCTCACTGAAACAACACTTCACTGATATACATGTCGCCCCATTCCGACACATTATCTTGATAGTGCTACCTCACTGAAACAACACTTCACTGATAGACATGTCGCCCCATTCTGACACATTATCTTGATAGTGCTACCTCACTGAAACAACACTTCACTGACAGACATGTCGCCCCATTCTGACACATTATCTTGATAGTGCTACCTCACTGAAACAACACTTCACTGACAGACATGTCGCCCCATTCTGACACATTATCTTGATAGTGCTGCCTCAATGAAACAACAATTCACTGATAGACATGTCGCCCCATTCTGACACATTATCTTGATAGTGCTACCTCAATGAAACAACACTTCACTGATAGACATGTCGCCCCATTCTGACACATTATCTTGATAGTGCTACCTCAATGCAACAACACTTCACTGATAGACATGTCGCCCCATTCTGACACATTATCTTGATAGTGCTACCCCAATGAAACAACACTTCACTGATAGACATGTCGCCCCATTCTGACACATTATCTTGAGTGTTACCTCACTGAAACAACACTTCACTGATAGACATGTCGCCCCATTCTGACACATTATCTTGATAGTGTTACCTCACTGAAACAACACTTCACTGACAGACATGTCGCCCCATTCTGACACATTATCTTGATAGTGCTGCCTCAATGAAACAACAATTCACTGACAGACATGTCGCCCCATTCTGACACATTATCTTGATAGTGCTACCTCACTGAAACAACACTTCACTGACAGACATGTCGCCCCATTCTGACACATTATCTTGATAGTGCTGCCTCAATGAAACAACAATTCACTGACAGACATGTCGCCCCATTCTGACACATTATCTTGATAGTGCTACCTCAATGAAACAACACTTCACTGATAGACATGTCGCCCCATTCTGACACATTATCTTGATAGTGCTACCTCAATGCAACAACACTTCACTGATAGACATGTCGCCCCATTCTGACACATTATCTTGATAGTGCTACCCCAATGAAACAACACTTCACTGATAGACATGTCGCCCCATTCTGACACATTATCTTGATAGCGTTACCTCACTGAAACAACACTTCACTGATAGACATGTCGCCCCATTCCGACACATTATCTTGATAGTGCTACCTCACTGAAACAACACTTCACTGATAGACATGTCGCCCCATTCTGACACATTATCTTGATAGTGTTACCTCACTGAAACAACACTTCACTGATAGACATGTCGCCCCATTCTGACACATTATCTTGATAGTGTTACCTCACTGAAACAACACTTCACTGATAGACATGTCGCCCCATTCTGACACATTATCTTGATAGTGTTACCTCACTGAAACAACACTTCACTGATAGACATGTCGCTCCATTCTGACACATTATCTTGATAGTGTTACCTCACTGAAACAACACTTCACTGATAGACATGTCACCCCATTCTGACACATTATCTTGATAGTGCTACCTCACTGAGACATGTCGCCCCATTCTGACACATTATCTTGATAGTGCTACCTCACTGATAGACATGTCGCCCCATTCTGACACATTATCTTGATAGTGCTACCTCACTGATAGACATGTCGCCCCATTCTGACACATTATCTTGATAGTGCTACCTCACTGATAGACATGTTGCCCCATTCTGACACATTATCTTGATAGTGCTATCTCACTGATAGACATGTCGCCCCATTCCGACACATTATCTTGATAGTGCTACCTCACTGATAGACATGTCGCCCCATTCTGACACATTATCTTGAGTGCTACCTCACTGATAGACATGTCGCCCCATTCTGACACATTATCTTGATAGTGTTACCTCACTGAAACAACACTTCACTGATAGACATGTCGCCCCATTCTGACACATTATCTTGATAGTGTTACCTCACTGAAACAACACTTCACTGATAGACATGTCGCCCCATTCTGACACATTATCTTGATAGTGTTACCTCACTGAAACAACACTTCACTGATAGACATGTCGCTCCATTCTGACACATTATCTTGATAGTGTTACCTCACTGAAACAACACTTCACTGATAGACATGTCACCCCATTCTGACACATTATCTTGATAGTGCTACCTCACTGAGACATGTCGCCCCATTCTGACACATTATCTTGATAGTGCTACCTCACTGATAGACATGTCGCCCCATTCTGACACATTATCTTGATAGTGCTACCTCACTGATAGACATGTCGCCCCATTCTGACACATTATCTTGATAGTGCTACCTCACTGATAGACATGTTGCCCCATTCTGACACATTATCTTGATAGTGCTATCTCACTGATAGACATGTCGCCCCATTCCGACACATTATCTTGATAGTGCTACCTCACTGATAGACATGTCGCCCCATTCTGACACATTATCTTGAGTGCTACCTCACTGATAGACATGTCGCCCCATTCTGACACATTATCTTGATAGTGCTACCTCACTGAGACATGTCGCCCCATTCCGACACATTATCTTGATAGTGCTACCTCACTGATAGACATGTCGCCCTATTCTGACACATTATCTTGATAGTGCTACCTCACTGATAGACATGTCGCTCCATTCTGACACATTATCTTGATAGTGCTACCTCACTGATAGACATGTCGCTCCATTCTGACACATTATCCTGAACCAACCAGTCTTTGCTCTTTCTCCTTAATACTGGTGGTTGGCGGAGAAGCAACAAATACCAAATTTAGTATTTGGTTTGACCTGACCGGGGCTAGAACCCATGATCTACTGCACTTGAGGCAAGCATGCTAACCATTACACCACCAATGGTTTGACCTGACCGGGGCTAGAACCCATGATCTACTGCACTTGAGGCTAACCATTACACCACCAATGGTTTGACCTGACCGGGGCTAGAACCCATGATCTACTGCACTTGAGGCTAACCATTACACCACCAATGGTTTGACCTGACCGGGGCTAGAACCCATGATCTACTGCACTTGAGGCGAGCATGCTAACCATTACACCACCAATGGTTTGACCTGACCGGGGCTAGAACCCATGATCTGCTGCACTTGAGGCTAACCATTACACCACCAATGCAGTTTTTCAAGGTGGAGATTACTCACTACATATGTCAATTTATATTCTCTGATATTTGTGTTTTTTTTGTTTTTTTTTTATGCTTAACTGGTATTGTAATAAAGAGAGTGAGTGTTTGTTGTTTAATGCCAATTCAGCAATATCATGGCGAGAACAAGTTAATTATCAATGAGATGATGATGAGGTCTGCTTTGTTGTAGACCAACACGCTGAGTTGGACTTTTATAGTGCTAGCTCACTGAAACAACAGTCTGCGGGAAGACATGTCGCTCCACTCGGACACATTATTCTGATTCCGAGCCAACCAGTCTTTGCTCTTTCTCTTTAATGCCGCGTGCTTAGCAGAGAAGCAACAAAGACCAATTTTATAGTCTTTGGTTTGACCCAACCAGGGTTCGAACCCACGATCTATCGTACTCGAAGGGAGCATGCTAACCATTACGCCACTGATGCGGTTAAGATTATTGTAACTAAAGCACAGAAGAAGATATAACATTTTATTGAACTTGATCATGCACTATATTAAAATAAAAATCAATACATAATTTGTAACAACTTGCTAGGGTATACAGTGACAATCAGGACTAATTTTTACAAAGTACAGTCAAACCTGTATTAAGAGGTCACCTATAGGACAAAGAAAAAGTGGCCTGATAAGACAGGTGACCTCTTAAAACAGGTTCAAGTCATATAAATTTTCTGTGACAGGACAAGAAGAATGTGATCTTTAAATACAGGTGACTGCTTAATAGAGGTTTGACTGTACATGCATACAACAAAATGCAATTTACAAGCTACAAAGCACTGAATTTATAATATTTAAAAAATAACATTCTGCAAACCATAGCCCTGAGATAATAGTCATTTCTTGATTATTTGTATATTACCATTTCAATAAAATGAGGTCACAATAAAAGTAAAAAATTGTGTCAAAAACTAATAAATTAAGAAATAATAATTAAAAAAAAATGATTAAAAATAAAATGTTATAAGTATATAGGGGGTTTTAATTTGAAATAATTCCAATCAGATAAGATTACATTGTTATTATAAATTATTGAATACACACAGTCTATTACATATTGTAGACAAGCACACACTGTTAAAATAACAAAATGAAAAATAATAATCAAGCTTTGATATGTTAAAACATCGATAGTATAAGTCTATTAGGAATCTTGACATATGCATTGTAATCTCTGGATATGATATAACATAGGGTGGGGGTTCATGGTGTTTAATGCCACTCTAAATAATATTTCAGTTATATTGTGGTGGTCAGTTTTATTGGTGGAGGAAACATGAGTACTTGGAGAAAACCACAAGTTTTACAACATCAGGATTAATTTTTAATTTAAGCAATGTCAAAACTGTTACTCTAATAAAAACACATCTAATTTATTGGGCACCACACGTTTCTGTAATAACCTTCATCAGGTACGCTCAGTCAAAAGTTTGGAAAGCCAAATAATCTAAGTTTTGGGAGCAAGTAAACTAAAGAGCCTTAACAGGATAGTTAAATTAAGGTCACCTATACCTGAGGGAGAACTAGGACTTATTTATTTCAGATTAAAATCACATATTTACCATTCAAATTTAAATTCAAAATATCTGGATTACAATCAAGACATTATTTTTTTTTAAATTCTATTTCTTAGGAATCAGGGGCCATGTTCTCGAAAGTGTCTTAGGACTAAGACATGTCCTAAGACCATCTTAGGACAAATCTTAGTCCTAAGTCGTGTTCTCGACCATGTCCTAACTTAGGATATGTCGCAAAATTTGTCTTAACTTTAGGACATCTATGGAGGTGTCTTAAGATGGTCCTAACCCCGAAATTGTAATATAATTTGATATTTTGTACCAAAAACGAACTTTAAGTTGTAGAACATGATTGATATACACCTTTATACTGTTTTTAAATCGAAATAAAGTTAATTTACAATGATTTTCTATTATAACTTTAACGGCGCACAAGATATCTTCTGTTCATCTTTAATCAGTAATTCATTGAAAGTTTGAAATCAGCTCACTTGAAAGTAACCACACAAAAATAACGGTAATGACTGTATTTCATTATAAAAAAGTTTTACACATTAGTTCCATATCGTATATGAACCTCAGAACTATGTATATAGATAATTGCAAATAAAAGAAAACAAGAAACAGGCTCATGGGATACTGCGTAAAAAATAAATGAAATTGAAAAAAATATATCTTTATTTGCATCTTATAATTTATTATGAGTATTTTTATCAAGGATTTGCTATATATTAATATTGGAAATAATTGTTGCGCACAATATTTCTATTATTTTACTTATTGCGTTGACACTTAGGACATAGTTAAGACATCCTAAGTTAGGATAGTTTTAAGACAGCTTCGAGATAACTCCTAGGACATGTCCTAAGACCATCCTAAAAATCGTCCTAAGACATATCTTAGGATACTTTCGAGAACACGGCCCCAGAATTATAATTGTCAACAATGACTTTAACTTAAACTGCATTTCTCTTTTCATCTAAAAACAATATATGTATGGCAAGTTCTTACGACATGATAAAGTAATCTACATTGTATTAATAGCTGTATCATAGAAAACTAACAATATCTAACAGGTATGATGTAGTATTCATCTTTGCTTCCTCACTATACAATGTTTTCCTTGGTTTTTAATTCCTTAACAAATCTGACTCTCTCCTTTGCAGCAAAGACTGAACAAATAGTGTTAATAGGATTATCAGATACACTTCAACAAAAGTTAACCACCACCTCTACCCTTTATATAAAAAGCTTTATAAGATCTGTTTCCTGTCTTGCAACCTGTTACTTACTTGATTAACAAGTCATGGAGAGATTGTACATTATGTGTTTTTATCAAGTTTACACATGTGTCACATGTACATTTGTCAAACCAGTGCTTCCACATCATTGACAACTGACATCTCAATGAACATCATGGAGCCAGGCAACATATTTGTTACATCATTGGCATGCTTGATTGAAGTAGTATTTTGAACATGTCAGATGGAATATTGGTACTGGGAGACGGGTTAGAAGAGTCAGATCATGCTAGATCCCACCGATCGTCATGTTAAGAATGTTTGGCATACTGCACTGAATATTGTGACATGTTAGGAATGACAGAATTCAGAGGTGGTGGTATCTGGCTATGTTTTCATTCCACATCAAGTTAGACTTGTACATCTTGTAAGGTAACTTCTACAGAGTACAGTACAGCCTTCTGATGCCTCATCCATCTCACACATGTCTCATTGTGTAGTTCAGTCAATTCATTATGAAATGTCACTAAAATATGATATTTATTTTCATATGTAAACAAAGCTAAATCGGTCAAACAATAAGGGTGGTGCTTAACTTTGGTTGAAGTGTATATACAATGTATAACGTGCATCAGATATGTACAACATATATCATATCTACCTATAAACTACATCTACTGGTAAACACATCTAATTACAATAACAGGTAAATATTTATCTATATAATGTATGTTTGTGCTATCCTGAGTATTCACCTACAGTTGTCACACTCTTATAAGGCCGTCCCTTCTGCAATGAAAAAGTGACTTTAAAAGAGGTGTGGTCTCTCGTGAGGGGGACAATTTAGTAGTATTTATCTATCTCAGTGCATCTGAAATCTGGCCTGATAAGAGGTGTGGTCTCTCGTGAGGGGGATAATTTAGTAGTATTTATCTATCTCAGTGCATCTGAAATCTGGCCTGATAAGAGGTGTGGCCTCTCTTGAAGGGGACAATTTAGTAGTATTTATCTATCTCAGCGCATCTGAAATCTGACTTGACAAGACGTGTGGCCTTTGTTGGGAGTGGCCTTATATAAACTGTATTTAGCTAAAAACCATCCATACAATTCTAAGAACTCTCTTAATAGTTCTGTTACAAATTCATGTCAACTCCCACACATTACAGAGATCTTTCTACTCTCGTAAACAATTTTTGCAGTAACTTTCACACCAGACACACAAATATTTAATTGAATGATGTGAAAACATGAAAAGTACATAATTAAGAAATGTAATAAGTAGTTAAATGAGTACATGTGTATATCAATGACAATCCTGATCATTCAATGAAAACTAAAACTATTACAAATAATAATAAAAATAAAATGATGTCTAACAGTAAAATTCTGCTGCCTCTTAAGAGATCTCTGCTGGTTCTTCTTATCACTTCCTGTTTCCTGTAAAAAGATAGTTATTCTTCCTTATAATCAAATAAATAAACAAACAAAAAACATTTATCTACATTATAAATCATTTGTGCTTTAATTTTCATGTGCTAATTTGTTAAAACATAACTTTTTCTGCTTTAATAGACTCTACAATAACTTTTTTATCAAGTTATTCCATTGGACAAGTATTTAAAAAAAATTACTTGTTCAAAGGCATTTTTAACTTGCCCAAAAATAATACAATCACTGGGGTAAAGCTGATGACTAACTGTAATTACGGTCATCCCTAGATGGCAGATGAAATTAGGTAAGAATGTTTTTTGTCGATTAAATTGTTTCTATAATGTATTTTAAATGACACATGCATTAGTACGATAGTAATCTATGAACTTTTCACAAGGAAATCACAAATTACGACTGAAAAATGTATATGAAAGAGAAAATCCAATTTTAAAAAATCGCCAAGATGACCATAATTTTTTTGAAAGATGACCGTAAACTCCATTTTCAGTTACGGTCATCTTAGCGATTTTTTAAAATCAGATTTTCTCTTTCATATGCATTTTTCAGTCGTAATTTGCGATAAGTTCATAGATTACTATCGTACCAATGCATGTGCCATTTAAAATACATTATAGAAACAATTTAATCGACAAAAAAGATTCTTACCCGATTCCACGTCCACCATCTTGGGATGACCGTAATTACAGTTACGGTCATCAGCTTTACCCCAGTGATAATGAAAAAGAAATAGATGATTTCAAATGCTGTATTCGTTGAAGACTTCCTGATCAATTGGTAATGTCCACTTAATATTCTGTCTCTATAGGTTTGGTTTAGGTTTAGTTTATGGTGTTTAATGCCACTTTCAACAATATTACAGCTATATCATGGCGGTAAGTCTTATTGAGGGAGGAAACAGGAGTACCTGAAGAAAACCACCGACCTGTCGCAAGTCACTGACAACTTTTATCACATAATGTTGTATTGAGTACACATCACCATGAATGGGGTTCGAACTCACAACTTTAGTGGTGATAGGCACTGATTGCATAGGTAGTTATAAATCTAACTACCATACGACCGCTTCTGTCTCTATATATCAATATTTTATCTGACACTAGTATTCTTTTTTTCCCCTTAATATCTTGATTTTATAGAGACTAAAACAGTACAGATATAGCTGGAGATCACATACAAATTGTATGTGCTGACAAAACACTGAATTGCTTGCAATTTTATAATTCTGTAATTCAATAAACTAATATGTTTTGCACAATCGTTTATACCGTCAATTGATTATTTCCGATCAATTTTATAGGCTTGAGTGTGTTTACAAGACTATTTATATACTACAATAATATAAAAAGTTATGTTTCAACACGACACTAACCATCTCTAAGTGGACTTGAGGAAGGAGCTGTATTTTCTTTGTGTTGGAAAGCTTTGGATGGATCAAATCTATGTTTGCCATCTAAACCTGACATTTTTTCTTCAAGCTTCTGGTTACTTCTTTTTAGTTTATTGACTTGTTCCCTCAATGTTGTAGTTTCCTGCAAAAAATACAAAAAAACCCCCAAACTTTACTTAGAACTAACAAAAACTCCATTAAATACATACATATTTGTTTCCTGTACACATTTTATGCATAGAAATCTACCTAATTTGTGAACTATAGATGATTCTTTGGAGCAGATTTTGTTTGCTAAAAACATACATTCTGCCTTTTGATCTAGTAGAAACAAGAATTGCCTGTGGTGGTCATGTTTGTTAACGGAACAGAAAGAAATGAGCAATCTTAATAGAGGACCTTGCTTTTGTTATTTTACCTTTTTAAGACTATTATTTTCTTCTTTTATTTTGATGACATCATATATTTTCTGTTATTTTACCTTTTTAAGATTATTATTTTCCTCTTTGATTTTGATGATATGATGTATTTTCTGTTTCTGATTTTGATGTCCCAGTAATTTACCATACTCTGTACTTAGTTTGTCTAGCTCAGCTTGGGCAAACTTATTTCTACCTGTAATGTATAATATACCTGTCATTATGATATTATAGAGTAATGGGGGACAATATTTTTCCACAAAAAAAAAAAAATATATTTTTTTTTTAAAGCAAATCACTTCTTTTACTAAGTTCTAGTCATTGGTTATTGTGTTTAATGCCATTTTCAACAATTTTTCAGCTATATCGTGGCGGTCAGTTTTATTAGTGGAGGAAACCGGAGTACCCGTAGAAAACCACAATAAGTTCGTCAATATCTAGAATACTATTAATATTGATAACAAACATCAACATAGATTACATTTAATAAAGAAGAAACTACATTATACAGTCAACACAGAGATATTTGCAACTCATCTAAGCGAGTCGTTGACTCATCACATATGTTTGGGACTCACCATTATTTACAATGTTTTATTGATTATACACCATACCTAATAAAGCTGTTTTCTCCATCTCGTAGGCATCTAACTGTGACATGAATGGTTCTACTTTAGTCATTAAATCCTCATACGACTTCTTCCAACTAAAAATAAGATAATAAAATATGTATAATTACTAATACCTATATCAACAGTCATTGACTGCATAAGTATGAATATGTATAACCATATTACATATAGTTGGTACGTGACATTGGAGATGAATGCCATTACATTTTATCCTGTTCAGACTTTGAAGAAAGCAGAAAACAGTTTGTAAAACCCTAATACAGAAATAGACCTATTATTTTTTTTGTTATAATTTAACGTCCTAATAAACTGTAGAACAACTTCAAGTTATGGTTATGGTGTTTAATGCCACTTTCAACAATATTTCAGCTATATCGTGGCAATCAGTTTTATGGGTGGAGGAAACCACCAACATGCCACAAGTCACTGACAAATTTTAAAACAACTTCAGAGTTGAACAGGATATAAATTTCAGATTAAACTCGTCTGGATTCATGCATGCCTCTGTTTTACTTTAGTACATACTGCATCAATCATGTATATTGTTATTTATATTCACTTGTATATTATCTCTGTACTATTGTTATCTTGGTTTGTGAGATATATATATATAAAGTCTAAGGGAATCTACCAACCAGAGATATATATAGATATATAAACTGCATTTTTTTTATAGGTATAATGAAATAGAGTGAGTAACTCAGTTATTAGTGAACAATTGTTCAGCTATATCACTGCATACAAGTTACATTTAGAAGAGATGAGAAAGATGATGTTCTCTTTGTACTAGACCAATATGCTGGATTTTATAGCACTAGCTCACTGTATGGGTAGATATGTTCATTCACTGGGACACATTATCTTGAATCCAAGCCATCCTGTCTCTTACATCTTAGTGTTGTATAACTTAATGGAGAACCAGAAAACACCAATGAATTATTTTTTATTTGACATAACAAGGGTTCGAATCCATGATCAACTGCACTCAAGGCAAATATTCTAACCTGTACTGGTTCACTGAAAATGATTTCATCACACAAACTTGCCACAGACAAAAGTATTACATTCCTTATCTTCTATGTAGAACAATATAAAAATAGGAATCACTTTGTTATAAAACACTTGGTAATATAATTTTGTGTAGTACATACTTAGTATCATCCATAGTTCTAGTTTTGTCTCTCAGATCTGTCAGTTCATCTTCATATTGCTTAGCCATGTTCTCCTTGTCTTCCTCCACAGTTTGTAGTGTACTAAAATAAAAATCAAATAGCTCATGGATAACAAATATGTAACAAAATCAGTACCAGGCAAAAATATTTAATTTTACATGATATATTTCTATATTCGAGGACCATTCTGATTAGAATATAAACCCACTAAACCTCCATCTAAAGAGTCCATATTTGACCTGTTATGACCATGTCCTGCAAGTTTGAAAAAAAAAAATCAGAGGAAAATATCTGAAAACAGTTAAATAACTAAAAAAAATAAATAATACCTGTATACATTGTAAATTAGCAAGTACATGCAGGGCTCTTACACAGGGGGGTGAATGTACATCATAATTGGAAGCCATTTTGTGTCGTTTGAAGGCAAGTTTTTACTTATAGCATTAGTTATTGAAAGGATAACATTAAATGCCCCTAAATAACGGTGTGTCCATCGCTAAAAAAAACTTGTTGTCAAACTCTCAAACACTTCGACAATGTTATTTCCACCTGTTGTGGCACAAAATGGCTTCCAATTATGACGTACATTAACCCCCCTGTTACATTCAGGCTTGTCCATACAGATCTAAATTGGATTCTGATAAGTAATAAGTAAGAACTACTTGTCTAGAGGATCAAATAGAAAGTCAAAATAAAATAATTTTCTTTACTGTTCAGACAAGTAATAATAACTTTACTGTTCAGACAAGTAATAATAACTTTACTGTTCAGACAAGTAATAATAACTTTACTGTTCAGACAAGTAATAATAACTTTACTGTCTTTAGGACAAACAGAATTTTCATATTACTTACTCAATGGGCAAGTTGAAATAAAAGTTATTGTAGAGGCCCGACATGGTTGAAAAATGTTTTTGCAAGAAGTGATGTTATTGTCTGTAATATGTTTGAATAAACCATGTTAACTTTACATAAGAGTAAGAACAAATAAAATCAAGACTTGCCACCTACTTCAATACATCTGTGGTATTTAACTCACAAGACTTGCCACCTACTTCAATACATCTGTGGTATTTAACTCAAACATGTTCAACTTTAACTGAATTATTATTGATAGTGGGGTTAAATATCCACAGCCCTAATCATAGCCTTTACCTTTGTAATGACTGAACTTCTATTTTCAGTTGTCCCTCCCTTTTAACAGCTGACTCTAATAGTTTACTTAAATCTTCTATGGTTCCTGTAGCTCTATTTTCAGTAGAAGACATTTCACTTTTCAATAGTTCTATCTTGTTCTGATATTTCACAGCTTCTTCTTCCATCTCCCTCACTGTATCTTCTAAACACTGCACGGTTTCACTCATATCTTTGCTTTTAGAGACAATACCTTCCATTTCTGATGTTAAACTGTTTACTTGTGATTCATACTTAGATGTAATTCTCTCTATTACTGACTCTTTCCTTTCCAATTCATTTTCAAGTCTAGAATTTTCAACACTCAAAGATTCCATCAAATTATCCATATCAGAAACTTGCTTATTCAGCAAATTTTTCCCAGATTCTAGTTCATCAAATCTGCTTTGTAGAGAATCAATTCTTGATGCTTTCTCCTTCATCTCTTCTGTTATTTCAGCAATCTCTTCAACTTTAGTCTCATATTTTAGCTTAAAGTCTTTATGAATATTCATTTCCTGAACTAATTTCTCAACATCATTTTCTAAGCTTTGTGTTAAGAGAACTTTATCTTCTAATGCCTGTTGAAGATTTTCTGTCGTTGACTTCAACATGTGATTTTCATGTAAAATATTTTCCTCATGTTGTAGTACCTGATTTACAGTGTTTGTGACAGCATCAATTTCTTTTTTATTTTCTTCTACAAGATTTTCTACTTTTGTTTCTAAGTGTTTGACAAGTTCTCCGAGTGCTACCTTTTCTTCCTCGATAGAGGTAATCCTCTGATGAAGGACATCTCTTTCCTCTGTAACAGTTTGTAAATCATTGGTCAATGTTTCATAATCACTTCGCCATTCCTCCTCTTTTTCAGCTGATTTGTTGCGGACCTCCTCCAGAGAACTAACTAGTCCAGAGAATTGTTTAGAAATCGCCTCCCTTTCATCAGTAACTTGCTGAAGTCTTGATGTCAACTTCAATTTTTGCTGTTCTAATTCATCCTCACGTGATTGTGCCTCCTCAATAGATTTCATATGTTCACAAATAACATCATTCTGCAGTTTCTGTTTTTCTGTATAATCAGCAGCATATTTTTCCATTGTTTCAATTTTCTCTTTCAATTCACTTTGATCATGTTCTTTTGATTGCTGAAGAAATTCAATTTCATTCATCAGCTGAGTATTTTCTTTATTTAGACTATTGAATTTGGTGTCTAATTGTTTGATTTTGTCATCCATGATTTTCTTGTCTTTCTTCACTTTCTCTAAGTCTTGAATTTGTTCCATTAGTTTACCATGATCTGTTTTGACTGTGTCTAGTTCTGAAGTTAAAGATTCTAAATTGATGATCAAATTTTGTTTCTCTTGTAATAAACGTTGAATATTACCAGTCATCTCATGAACAATTTCAATCTGACATTGTTTTTCAGACTCTAATTCCTCTACTTTCACTTTCATTTTGTCTTGAAGACCATTAACTTCTTTCTTTAATTTGTCAGAGTCTGACCGTGTCATTTCAAGGTCTTTCTGTATACATTCTTTCTCTTCTACAACCAATTCTAACTGGTTTAACAGTGATTCTACTTTCACTTTAGATTCCTCTTTGACCTTATCCAAATCTTTGATCACATGATCTAATTTCCCCTCTGTAGCACACATCTTTTCATTTGATTCCTCTAACTTTCTACATAGTTTGATATTCTCCTCTGTAACTGTGATTTCTAGATTTTCTAATTCTAAAATTCTATCTGCATGTTGTCTGACAGTTCTCATATTTACATTGTTTTCTTGTTCTAATTGACCCTGAAGTGACCTCTCAATGGCCTCTAACTGTTGTATTCTAGCCTTCAGCTCCATGATGTCCGTCTCTTTACTATCGACCGTATCCATGACATTTTGGAGTTCCACTTTCGTGGCCTCTAAAGATATTTCTAGGTCAGTAATCTTGTCTTCATTATCAACCACTAGATTTTGTAAGTCACATGATAATTGCTTTTGTTCATCCATTTCAAAAATTAATTTTTCAACACATTCCTACAAAATAAAACAAAAATTTATTTAAAAATACCATGTATTGGTTGTTCAACCAGTAACTGTTGGTCTTTTCTACTTTTGTATTAGGGGCCGTTGTGGCCGTGATCGTATAGTAGTTGGATTTACACTAATGTTATGAGTTCGAATTTCGATTAGGGTGAAGTGGACAACATTATGTGATAAAGTTTGTCAGTAGTTTTCTCCGAGTCCTCCGGTTTCCTTAACCAATAAAACTGATCGCCATGATATTACTGAAATATTGTTGAAAGTGGCATTAAACACCATCAAACAAACAAATAAACTTTTGTATTAATTATCATGTATTAGGTATTATACAAATTACATGTGTATTAAACCAAAGGAACATAAAGGTACAATTTAAAAAATGAAATATCCCAGATGAGATTAAATCCCGAGATATCTTATATTGTAAGTCAACTCTCTACCAACTGACCTAAAGGAGATCTCCACTAACACAGTTAATGTAGGGTGGTTATCTACTTAAATTCTGAGATATCTTACATTGTAAGTCAACTCTCTACCAACTGACCTAAAGGAGATCTCCACTAACACAGTTAATGTAGGGTAGTTATCTACTTAAATCCTGAGATATCTTACATTGTAAGTCAACTCTCTACCAACTGACCTAAAGGAGATCTCCACTAACACAGTTAATGTAGGGTGGTTATCTACTTAAATCCTGAGATATCTTACATTGCAGGTCAACTCTCTACCAACTGACCTAAAGGAGATCTCCACTAACACAGTTAATGTAGGGTGGTTATCTACTTAAATCCTGAGATATCTTACATTGTAAGTCAACTCTCTACCAACTGACCTAAAGGAGATCTCCACTAACACAGTTAATGTAGGGTGGTTATCTACTTAAATCCTGAGATATCTTATATTGTAAGTCAACTCTCTACCAACTGACCTAAAGGAGATCTCCACTAACACAGTTAATGTAGGGTGGTTATCTACTTAAATCCTGAGATATCTTATATTGTAAGTCAACTCTCTACCAACTGACCTAAAGGAGATCTCCACTAACACAGTTAATGTAGGGTGGTTATCTACTTAAATCCTGAGATATCTTACATTGTAAGTCAACTCTCTACCAACTGACCTAAAGGAGATCTCCACTAACACAGTTAATGTAGGGTGGTTATCTACTTAAATCCTGAGATATCTTATATTGTAGGTCAACTCTCTACCAACTGACCTAAAGGAGATCTCCACTAACACAGCTAATGTAGGGTGGTTATCTACTTAAATCCTTAGATATCTTATATTGTAGGTCAACTCTCTACCAACTGACCTAAAGGAGATCCCCACTAACACAGCTAATGTAGGGTGGTTATCTACTTAAATCCTGAGATATCTTACATTGTAAGTCAACTCTCTACCAACTGACCTAAAGGAGATCTCCACTAACACAGCTAATGTAGGGTGGTTATCTACTTAAATCCTGAGATATCTTACATTGTAAGTCAACTCTCTACCAACTGACCTAAAGGAGATCTCCACTAACACAGTTAATGTAGGGTGGTTATCTACTTAAATCCTGAGATATCTTACATTGTAAGTCAACTCTCTACCAATTGACCTAAAGGAGATCTCCACTAACACAGCTAATGTAGGGTGGTTATCTACTTAAATCCTGAGATATCTTACATTGTAAGTCAACTCTCTACCAACTGACCTAAAGGAGATCTCCACTAACACAGTTAATGTAGGGTGGTTATCTACTTTTTACAATTCCTATAATCTTAGGTAGAGGAGTATACTTGTTACACAAGAAAAAACATTTTATTAGATACATTGTTGTACCATGTATTCTGCACTGTGCAGTATTTCATTTAGAAATCTTAAGTGTCAAGTAAATTAGTAACTAGACACAGAGTATCTTATAAGCCAATATAAATACAGCACTATTATTTTAACACTAATTAATAACTGGATTTTGACGGCGACTTTCTCAAAAAAGAAATTATGCCTGTAAAAAAAATATTTATAGAATGCATGATTATTCTATATGTAATTAACTAAATTTAATGTTATTAAATAAGTATCATCTGATGGCATGAGTTTTTTGTAAAATTTCAAGACTTAGATAGAAATTAGAAACACTTCTGTCTTATAATTTACATGACTGAAGTAGATTTAGTATAAGTAACTTAGTAGAAATTTACAGAGGAAAAGTGAATACACTATCACAGAAGGTAAGTATTATAAACACTTCTCACCTTTTCTTTGTTAATAGAATGCACCAGCTCTTTATTTTTAGCTTGCAATAACTGGTATTCATCTTGGACTTTCATCAAATGACTTTTAGTAACATCAAGCTGTGATTGGACCTGGTCTGATTTTACATTGTTTTGATTCTGTTCTTCTACTGAAATTTAAATGACAGTAACAGAACAATATCATCTATCAAATAAATTTAATTTATCCTGCAATCAGTACATTTGCTGTACATATATGCTATGTGAATAAATTTTTGCTTTATTCGTACTAGACGAATAAACTTTCCTGGTACCCTGTAGCTATGTACAGCGGAGGGCGCAGACAAGTATGAAACTGGTGCTAATGTAACACGGACCACGAAGAAGACACCCTTGACAACATTTATGAATGGCAAGGAATGACGCTTGTTTCTGTCCTTTTTGTTTAAATCCGACATTTTTGACATTGCAGGATAAACACAATATACGTACATTGTCGTTAAATATAAAATTAATTTGTACTCGCTGCGAAACAGGCATGAAAAGCTCACCAAAGGCTCGCTATTCTGCCTGTTTCTAAAGTTCGTACAAATAAATTTTATATTTACCGACAATGTACGTATATTGTATATTTATACTTAAAAAGAAGACAAAAGCCACAGAATTATCACATACTGACTGCTTGGTATTTGTCATGATGTATAATGATAAAGATAAGAATAGCAGCAGTTGTGAAACTAGAGACAGAAATTATCTCCAGTATCACAATGAGTCTGAGAGGACGATCTGTAAAGTATCACAGTGAGTCTGAGAGGACGATCTGTAAAGGTAGTGATAATATATGTCTAGACACTCAAAATTGACATCATTGTTTTTATCGGTTTTGTTTAGGTTCATGATGGTCAGTTTTATTGGTGGAGGAAAGCAGTGCCCGGAGAAAACCACTGACCTGTTTGTTGCAAGTCACTGACAAATTTAATGTTGTATGTAGTACCCCTCACCATGAACAGGGTTCAAACTCACAACTTTAGTGGTGATAGTCACTGATTGCACAAGTAGTTGTAAATCTAACTACCATACGATCATGACGGCCCCTTTATCAGTAATGTCATACTGTAATTGACAACAAACTGACAGATAATTTAACTTGTGAAGATATTAGTGTTTAAATGAGCTGAATGGGGATGGAGAAAAAATATGAGATTATCTAGAGAAAAATGTTGATGGAATCAGAGTTGCTACTGCTGTCAAGAAGCAGAAATGTTGTCTCATGTTAGTCACAGGTTCACACAGAGTTGCTACTGCTGTCAAGAAGGAGAAAGGTTGTCTCATGTTAGCCACAGGTTCACACAGAGTTGCTACTGCTGTCAAGAAGTAGAAATGTTGTCTCATGTTAGCCACAGGTTAACACAGAGTTGCTACTGCTATCAAGAAGGAGAAATGTTGTTTCATGTTAGCCACAGGTTCACACAGAGTTGCTACTACTGTCAAGAAGGAGAAATGTTGTCTCATGTTAGCCACAGGTTCACAGAGTTGCTACTGCTGTCAAGAAGGAGAAATGTTGTCTCATGTTAGCCACAGGTTCACAGAGTTGCTACTGCTGTCAAGAAGGAGAAATGTTGTCTCATGTTAGTCACAGGTTCACACAGAGTTGCTACTGCTGTCAAGAAGGAGAAATGTTGTCTCATGTTAGCCACAGGTTCACACAGAGTTGCTACTGCTGTCAAGAAGGAGAAATGTTGTCTCATGTTAGTCACAGGTTCACACAGAGTTGCTACTGCTGTCAAGAAGGAGAAATGTTGTCTCATGTTAGCCACAGGTTCACAGAGTTGCTACTGCTGTCAAGGAGAAATGTTGTCTCATGTTAGTCACAGGTTCACACAGAGTTGCTACTACTGTCAAGAAGGAGAAATATTGTCTCATGTTAGCCACAGGTTCACACAGAGTTGCTACTGCTGTCAAGAAGGAGAAATGTTGTCTCATGTTAGCCACAGGTTCACACAGAGTTGCTACTGCTGTCAAGAAGGAGAAATGTTGTCTCATGTTAGTCACAGGTTCACACAGAGTTGCTACTGCTGTCAAGAAGGAGAAATGTTGTCTCATGTTAGCCACAGGTTCACAGAGTTGCTACTGCTGTCAAGTTGCTACTGCTGTCAAGAAGGGGAAATGTTGTCTCATGTTAGTCACAGGTTCACACAGAGTTGCTACTGCTGTCAAGAAGGAGAAATGTTGTCTCATGTTAGTCACAGGTTCACACAGAGTTGCTACTACTGTCAAGAAGGAGAAATGTTGTGTCATGTTAGCCACAGGTTCACAGAGTTGCTACTGCTGTCAAGAAGGAGAAATGTTGTCTCATGTTAGTCACAGGTTCACAGAGTTGCTACTGCTATCAAGATGGAGAAATGTTGTCTCATGTTAGCCACAGGTTCACACAGAGTTGCTACTGCTATCAAGATGGAGAAATGTTGTCTCATGTTAGCCACAGGTTCACACAGAGTTGCTACTGCTATCAAGATGGAGAAATGTTGTCTCATGTTAGCCACAGGTTCACACAGAGTTGCTACTGCTGTCAAGAAGGAGACATGTTGTCTCATGTTAGCCACAGGTTCACACAGAGTTGCTACTGCTGTCAAGAAGGAGAAATGTTGTCTCATGTTAGCCACAGGTTCACACAGAGTTGCTACTACTGTCAAGAAGGAGAAATGTTGTCTCATGTTAGCCACAGGTTCACAGAGTTGCTACTGCTGTCAAGTTGCTACTGCTGTCAAGAAGGAGAAATGTTGTCTCATGTTAGTCACAGGTTCACACAGAGTTGCTACTGCTGTCAAGAAGGAGAAATGTTGTCTCATGTTAGTCACAGGTTCACACAGAGTTGCTACTACTGTCAAGAAGGAGAAATATTGTCTCATGTTAGCCACAGGTTCACACAGAGTTGCTACTGCTGTCAAGAAGGAGAAATGTTGTCTCATGTTAGCCACAGGTTCACACAGAGTTGCTACTGCTGTCAAGAAGGAGAAATGTTGTCTCATGTTAGCCACAGGTTCACACAGAGTTGCTACTACTGTCAAGAAGGAGAAATGTTGTCTCATGTTAGCAACAGGTTCACAGAGTTGCTACTGCTGTCAAGAATGAGAAATGTTGTCTCATGTTAGTCACAGGTTCACAGAGTTGCTACTGCTATCAAGATGGAGAAATGTTGTCTCATGTTAGCCACAGGTTCACACAGAGTTGCTACTGCTATCAAGATTGAGAAATGTTGTCTCATGTTAGCCACAGGTTCACACAGAGTTGCTACTGCTATCAAGATGGAGAAATGTTGTCTCATGTTAGCCACAGGTTCACACAGAGTTGCTACTGCTATCAAGATGGAGAAATGTTGTCTCATGTTAGCCACAGGTTCACACAAAGTTGCTACTGCTATCAAGATGGAGAAATGTTGTCTCATGTTAGCCACAGGTTCACACAGAGTTGCTACTGCTGTCAAGAAGGAGAAATGTTGTCTCATGTTAGCCACAGGTTCACACAGAGTTGCTACTGCTGTCATGAAGGAGAAATGTTGTCTCATGTTAGCCAGAGGTTCACAGAGTTGCTACTGCTGTCAAGAAGGAGAAATGTTGTCTCATGTTAGTCACAGGTTCACAGAGTTGCTACTGTTATCAAGAAGGAGAAATGTTGTCTCATGTTAGTCACAGGTTTACACAGAGTTGCTACTACTGTCAAGAAGGAGAAATGTTGTCTCATGTTAGTCACAGGTTCACACAGAGTTGCTACTGCTGTCAAGAAGGAGAAATGTTGTCTCATGTTAGCCACAGGTTCACAGAGTTGCTACTACTGTCAAGAAGGAAAAATGTTGTCTCATGTTAGTCACAGGTTCACACAGAGTTGCTACTGCTGTCAAGAAGGAGAAATGTTGTCTCATGTTAGCCACAGGTTCACACAGAGTTGCTACTACTGTCAAGAAGGAGAAATGTTGTCTCATGTTAGTCACAGGTTCACACAGAGTTGCTACTGCTATCAAGATGGAGAAATGTTGTCTCATGTTAGCCACATGTTCACACAGAGTTGCTACTGCTATCAAGAAGGAGAAATGTTGTCTCATGTTAGCCACAGGTTCACACAGAGATGCTACTGCTGTCAAGAAGGAGAAATGTTGTCTCATGTTAGCCACAGGTTCACACAGAGTTGCTACTGCTGTCAAGAAGGAGAAATGTTGTCTCATGTTAGCCACAGGTTCACACAGAGTTGCTACTGCTGTCAAGAAGGAGAAATGTTGTCTCATGTTAGTCACAGGTTCACACAGAGTTGCTACTGCTATCAATATGGAGAAATGTTGTCTCATGTTAGCCACAGGTTCACACAGAGTTGCTACTGCTATCAAGATGGAGAAATGTTGTCTCATGTTAGCCACAGGTTCACACAGAGTTGCTACTGCTGTCAAGAAGGAGAAATGTTGTCTCATGTTAGCCACAGGTTCACAGAGTTGCTACTGCTGTCAAGAAGGAGAAATGTTGTCTCATGTTAGTCACAGGTTCACAGAGTTGCTACTGTTGTCAAGAAGGAGAAATGTTGTCTCATGTTAGTCACAGGTTAGTCACAGGTTCACAGAGTTGCTACTGCTGTCAAGAAGGAGAAATGTTGTCTCATGTTAGTCACAGGTTCACAGAGTTGCTACTACTGTCAAGAAGGAGAAATGTTGTCTCATGTTAGTCACAGGTTCACACAGAGTTGCTACTACTGTCAAGAAGGAGAAATGTTGTCTCATGTTAGTCACAGGTTCACACAGAGTTGCTACTGCTGTCAAGAAGGAGAAATGTTGTCTCATGTTAGCCACAGGTTCACACAGAGTTGCTACTGCTGTCAAGAAGGAGAAATGTTGTCTCATGTTAGCCACAGGTTCACACAGAGTTGCTACTGTTGTCAAGAAGGAGAAATGTTGTCTCATGTTAGCCACAGGTTCACAGAGTTGCTACTACTGTCAAGAAGGAGAAATGTTATCTCATGTTAGCCACAGGTTCACACAGAGTTGCTACTGCTGTCAAGAAGGAGAAATGTTGTCTCATGTTAGCCACAGGTTCACACAGAGTTGCTACTGCTGTCAAGAAGGAGAAATGTTGTCTCATGTTAGCCACAGGTTCACACAGAGTTGCTACTGCTGTCATGAAGGAGAAATGTTGTCTCATGTTAGCCACAGGTTCACAGAGTTGCTACTGCTGTCAAGAAGGAGAAATGTTGTCTCATGTTAGTCACAGGTTCACAGAGTTGCTACTGTTATCAAGAAGGAGAAATGTTGTCTCATGTTAGTCACAGGTTTACACAGAGTTGCTACTACTGTCAAGAAGGAGAAATGTTGTCTCATGTTAGTCACAGGTTCACACAGAGTTCCTACTGCTGTCAAGAAGGAGAAATGTTGTCTCATGTTAGCCACAGGTTCACACAGAGTTGCTACTACTGTCAAGAAGGAGAAATGTTGTCTCATGTTAGTCACAGGTTCACACAGAGTTGCTACTACTGTCAAGAAGGAGAAATGTTGTCTCATGTTAGTCACAGGTTCACACAGAGTTGCTACTGCTATCAAGATGGAGAAATGTTGTCTCATGTTAGCCACATGTTCACACAGAGTTGCTACTGCTATCAAGAAGGAGAAATGTTGTCTCATGTTAGCCACAGGTTCACACAGAGTTGCTACTGCTGTCAAGAAGGAGAAATGTTGTCTCATGTTAGCCACAGGTTCACACAGAGTTGCTACTGCTGTCAAGAAGGAGAAATGTTGTCTCATGTTAGCCACAGGTTCAAACAGAGTTGCTACTGCTGTCAAGAAGGAGAAATGTTGTCTCATGCTAGTCACAGGTTCACACAGAGTTGCTACTGCTGTCAAGAAGGAGAAATGTTGTCTCATGTTAGCCACAGGTTCACACAGAGTTGCTACTGCTGTCAAGAAGGAGAAATGTTGTCTCATGTTAGCCACAGGTTCACACAGAGTTGCTACTACTGTCAAGAAGGAGAAATGTTGTCTCATGTTAGCAACAGGTTCACAGAGTTGCTACTGCTGTCAAGAAGGAGAAATGTTGTCTCATGTTAGTCACAGGTTCACAGAGTTGCTACTGCTATCAAGATGGAGAAATGTTGTCTCATGTTAGCCACAGGTTCACACAGAGTTGCTACTGCTATCAAGATTGAGAAATGTTGTCTCATGTTAGCCACAGGTTCACACAGAGTTGCTACTGCTATCAAGATGGAGAAATGTTGTCTCATGTTAGCCACAGGTTCACACAGAGTTGCTACTGCTATCAAGATGGAGAAATGTTGTCTCATGTTAGCCACAGGTTCACACAAAGTTGCTACTGCTATCAAGATGGAGAAATGTTGTCTCATGTTAGCCACAGGTTCACACAGAGTTGCTACTGCTGTCAAGAAGGAGAAATGTTGTCTCATGTTAGCCACAGGTTCACACAGAGTTGCTACTGCTGTCATGAAGGAGAAATGTTGTCTCATGTTAGCCACAGGTTCACAGAGTTGCTACTGCTGTCAAGAAGGAGAAATGTTGTCTCATGTTAGTCACAGGTTCACAGAGTTGCTACTGTTATCAAGAAGGAGAAATGTTGTCTCATGTTAGTCACAGGTTTACACAGAGTTGCTACTACTGTCAAGAAGGAGAAATGTTGTCTCATGTTAGTCACAGGTTCACACAGAGTTGCTACTGCTGTCAAGAAGGAGAAATGTTGTCTCATGTTAGCCACAGGTTCACACAGAGTTGCTACTACTGTCAAGAAGGAGAAATGTTGTCTCATGTTAGTCACAGGTTCACACAGAGTTGCTACTGCTGTCAAGAAGGAGAAATGTTGTCTCATGTTAGCCACAGGTTCACACAGAGTTGCTACTACTGTCAAGAAGGAGAAATGTTGTCTCATGTTAGTCACAGGTTCACACAGAGTTGCTACTGCTATCAAGATGGAGAAATGTTGTCTCATGTTAGCCACATGTTCACACAGAGTTGCTACTGCTATCAAGAAGGAGAAATGTTGTCTCATGTTAGCCACAGGTTCACACAGAGTTGCTACTACTGTCAAGAAGGAGAAATGTTGTCTCATGTTAGCCACAGGTTCACACAGAGTTGCTACTGCTGTCAAGAAGGAGAAATGTTGTCTCATGTTAGCCACAGGTTCACACAGAGTTGCTACTGCTATCAAGAAGGAGAAATGTTGTCTCATGTTAGTCACAGGTTCACACAGAGTTGCTACTGCTGTCAAGAAGGAGAAATGTTGTCTCATGTTAGCCACAGGTTCACACAGAGTTGCTACTGCTATCAAGATGGAGAAATGTTGTCTCATGTTAGCCACAGGTTCACACAGAGTTGCTACTGCTATCAAGATGGAGAAATGTTGTCTCATGTTAGCCACAGGTTCACACAGAGTTGCTACTGCTGTCAAGAAGGAGAAATGTTGTCTCATGTTAGCCACAGGTTCACAGAGTTGCTACTGCTGTCAAGAAGGAGAAATGTTGTCACAGGTTAGTCACAGGTTCACAGAGTTGCTACTGCTGTCAAGAAGGAGAAATGTTGTCTCATGTTAGTCACAGGTTCACAGAGTTGCTACTACTGTCAAGAAGGAGAAATGTTGTCTCATGTTAGTCACAGGTTCACACAGAGTTGCTACTACTGTCAAGAAGGAGAAATGTTGTCTCATGTTAGTCACAGGTTCACACAGAGTTGCTACTGCTGTCAAGAAGGAGAAATGTTGTCTCATGTTAGCCACAGGTTCACACAGAGTTGCTACTGCTGTCAAGAAGGAGAAATGTTGTCTCATGTTAGCCACAGGTTCACACAGAGTTGCTACTGTTGTCAAGAAGGAGAAATGTTGTCTCATGTTAGCCACAGGTTCACAGAGTTGCTACTACTGTCAAGAAGGAGAAATGTTATCTCATGTTAGCCACAGGTTCACACAGAGTTGCTACTGCTGTCAAGAAGGAGAAATGTTGTCTCATGTTAGCCACAGGTTCACACAGAGTTGCTACTGCTGTCAAGAAGGAGAAATGTTGTCTCATGTTAGCCACAGGTTCACACAGAGTTGCTACTGCTGTCATGAAGGAGAAATGTTGTCTCATGTTAGCCACAGGTTCAGAGAGTTGCTACTGCTGTCAAGAAGGAGAAATGTTGTCTCATGTTAGTCACAGGTTCACAGAGTTGCTACTGTTATCAAGAAGGAGAAATGTTGTCTCATGTTAGTCACAGGTTTACACAGAGTTGCTACTACTGTCAAGAAGGAGAAATGTTGTCTCATGTTAGTCACAGGTTCACACAGAGTTGCTACTGCTGTCAAGAAGGAGAAATGTTGTCTCATGTTAGCCACAGGTTCACACAGAGTTGCTACTACTGTCAAGAAGGAGAAATGTTGTCTCATGTTAGTCACAGGTTCACACAGAGTTGCTACTGCTGTCAAGAAGGAGAAATGTTGTCTCATGTTAGCCACAGGTTCACACAGAGTTGCTACTGCTGTCAAGAAGGAGAAATGTTGTCTCATGTTAGTCACAGGTTCACACAGAGTTGCTACTGCTATCAAGATGGAGAAATGTTGTCTCATGTTAGCCACATGTTCACACAGAGTTGCTACTGCTATCAAGAAGGAGAAATGTTGTCTCATGTTAGCCACAGGTTCACACAGAGTTGCTACTGCTGTCAAGAAGGAGAAATGTTGTCTCATGTTAGCCACAGGTTCACACAGAGTTGCTACTGCTGTCAAGAAGGAGAAATGTTGTCTCATGTTAGCCACAGGTTCACACAGAGTTGCTACTGCTGTCAAGAAGGAGAAATGTTGTCTCATGTTAGCCACAGGTTCACAGAGTTGCTACTGCTGTCAAGAAGGAGAAATGTTGTCTCATGTTAGTCACAGGTTCACAGAGTTGCTACTGTTGTCAAGAAGGAGAAATGTTGTCTCATGTTAGTCACAGGTTAGTCACAGGTTCACAGAGTTGCTACTGCTGTCAAGAAGGAGAAATGTTGTCTCATGTTAGTCACAGGTTCACAGAGTTGCTACTACTGTCAAGAAGGAGAAATGTTGTCTCATGTTAGTCACAGGTTCACACAGAGTTGCTACTACTGTCAAGAAGGAGAAATGTTGTCTCATGTTAGTCACAGGTTCACACAGAGTTGCTACTGCTGTCAAGAAGGAGAAATGTTGTCTCATGTTAGCCACAGGTTCACACAGAGTTGCTACTGCTGTCAAGAAGGAGAAATGTTGTCTCATGTTAGCCACAGGTTCACACAGAGTTGCTACTGTTGTCAAGAAGGAGAAATGTTGTCTCATGTTAGCCACAGGTTCACAGAGTTGCTACTACTGTCAAGAAGGAGAAATGTTATCTCATGTTAGCCACAGGTTCACACAGAGTTGCTACTGCTGTCAAGAAGGAGAAATGTTGTCTCATGTTAGCCAGAGGTTCACACAGAGTTGCTACTGCTGTCAAGAAGGAGAAATGTTGTCTCATGTTAGCCACAGGTTCACACAGAGTTGCTACTGCTGTCATGAAGGAGAAATGTTGTCTCATGTTAGCCACAGGTTCACAGAGTTGCTACTGCTGTCAAGAAGGAGAAATGTTGTCTCATGTTAGTCACAGGTTCACAGAGTTGCTACTGTTATCAAGAAGGAGAAATGTTGTCTCATGTTAGTCACAGGTTTACACAGAGTTGCTACTACTGTCAAGAAGGAGAAATGTTGTCTCATGTTAGTCACAGGTTCACACAGAGTTGCTACTGCTGTCAAGAAGGAGAAATGTTGTCTCATGTTAGCCACAGGTTCACACAGAGTTGCTACTACTGTCAAGAAGGAGAAATGTTGTCTCATGTTAGTCACAGGTTCACACAGAGTTGCTACTGCTGTCAAGAAGGAGAAATGTTGTCTCATGTTAGCCACAGGTTCACACAGAGTTGCTACTGCTGTCAAGAAGGAGAAATGTTGTCTCATGTTAGTCACAGGTTCACACAGAGTTGCTACTGCTATCAAGAAGGAGAAATGTTGTCTCATGTTAGCCACATGTTCACACAGAGTTGCTACTGCTATCAAGAAGGAGAAATGTTGTCTCATGTTAGCCACAGGTTCACACAGAGTTGCTACTGCTGTCAAGAAGGAGAAATGTTGTCTCATGTTAGCCACAGGTTCACACAGAGTTGCTACTGCTGTCAAGAAGGAGAAATGTTGTCTCATGTTAGCCACAGGTTCACACAGAGTTGCTACTGCTGTCAAGAAGGAGAAATGTTGTCTCATGTTAGTCACAGGTTCACACAGAGTTGCTACTGCTGTCAAGAAGGAGAAATGTTGTCTCATGTTAGTCACAGGTTAGTCACAGGTTCACAGAGTTGCTACTGCTGTCAAGAAGGAGAAATGTTGTCTCATGTTAGTCACAGGTTCACAGAGTTGCTACTACTGTCAAGAAGGAGAAATGTTGTCTCATGTTAGTCACAGGTTCACACAGAGTTGCTACTACTGTCAAGAAGGAGAAATGTTGTCTCATGTTAGTCACAGGTTCACACAGAGTTGCTACTGCTGTCAAGAAGGAGAAATGTTGTCTCATGTTAGCCACAGGTTCACACAGAGTTGCTACTGCTGTCAAGAAGGAGAAATGTTGTCTCATGTTAGCCACAGGTTCACACAGAGTTGCTACTGTTGTCAAGAAGGAGAAATGTTGTCTCATGTTAGCCACAGGTTCACAGAGTTGCTACTACTGTCAAGAAGGAGAAATGTTATCTCATGTTAGCCACAGGTTCACACAGAGTTGCTACTGCTGTCAAGAAGGAGAAATGTTGTCTCATGTTAGCCACAGGTTCACACAGAGTTGCTACTGCTGTCAAGAAGGAGAAATGTTGTCTCATGTTAGCCACAGGTTCACACAGAGTTGCTACTGCTGTCATGAAGGAGAAATGTTGTCTCATGTTAGCCACAGGTTCACAGAGTTGCTACTGCTGTCAAGAAGGAGAAATGTTGTCTCATGTTAGTCACAGGTTCACAGAGTTGCTACTGTTATCAAGAAGGAGAAATGTTGTCTCATGTTAGTCACAGGTTTACACAGAGTTGCTACTACTGTCAAAAAGGAGAAATGTTGTCTCATGTTAGCCACAGGTTCACACAGAGTTGCTACTGCTGTCAAGAAGGAGAAATGTTGTCTCATGTTAGCCACAGGTTCACACAGAGTTGCTACTGCTGTCAAGAAGGAGAAATGTTGTCTCATGTTAGCCACAGGTTCACACAGAGTTGCTACTGCTGTCAAGAAGGAGAAATGTTGTCTCATGTTAGTCACAGGTTCACACAGAGTTGCTACTGCTGTCAAGAAGGAGAAATGTTGTCTCATGTTAGTCACAGGTTCACACAGAGTTGCTACTGCTATCAAGATGGAGAAATGTTGTCTCATGTTAGCCACAGGTTCACACAGAGTTGCTACTGCTATCAAGATGGAGAAATGTTGTCTCATGTTAGCCACAGGTTCACACAGAGTTGCTACTGCTGTCAAGATGGAGAAATGTTGTCTCATGTTAGTCACAGGTTCACACAGAGTTGCTACTGCTGTCAAGAAGGAGAAATGTTGTCTCATGTTAGTCACAGGTTCACACAGAGTTGCTACTGCTATCAAGATGGAGAAATGTTGTCTCATGTTAGCCACAGGTTCACACAGAGTTGCTACTGCTATCAAGATGGAGAAATGTTGTCTCATGTTAGCCACAGGTTCACACAGAGTTGCTACTGCTGTCAAGAAGGAGAAATGTTGTCTCATGTTAGCCACAGGTTCACAGAGTTGCTACTACTGTCAAGAAGGAGAAATGTTATCTCATGTTAGCCACAGGTTCACACAGAGTTGCTACTGCTGTCAAGAAGGAGAAATGTTGTCTCATGTTAGCCACAGGTTCACACAGAGTTGCTACTGCTGTCAAGAAGGAGAAATGTTGTCTCATGTTAGCCACAGGTTCACACAGAGTTGCTACTGCTGTCATGAAGGAGAAATGTTGTCTCATGTTAGCCACAGGTTCACAGAGTTGCTACAGCTGTCAAGAAGGAGAAATGTTGTCTCATGTTAGTCACAGGTTCACAGAGTTGCTACTGTTATCAAGAAGGAGAAATGTTGTCTCATGTTAGTCACAGGTTTACACAGAGTTGCTACTACTGTCAAGAAGGAGAAATGTTGTCTCATGTTAGTCACAGGTTCACACAGAGTTGCTACTGCTGTCAAGAAGGAGAAATGTTGTCTCATGTTAGCCACAGGTTCACACAGAGTTGCTACTACTGTCAAGAAGGAGAAATGTTGTCTCATGTTAGTCACAGGTTCACACAGAGTTGCTACTGCTGTCAAGAAGGAGAAATGTTGTCTCATGTTAGCCACAGGTTCACACAGAGTTGCTACTGCTGTCAAGAAGGAGAAATGTTGTCTCATGTTAGTCACAGGTTCACACAGAGTTGCTACTGCTATCAAGATGGAGAAATGTTGTCTCATGTTAGCCACATGTTCACACAGAGTTGCTACTGCTATCAAGAAGGAGAAATGTTGTCTCATGTTAGTCACAGGTTCACACAGAGTTGCTACTGCTGTCAAGAAGGAGAAATGTTGTCTCATGTTAGCCACAGGTTCACACAGAGTTGCTACTGCTGTCAAGAAGGAGAAATGTTGTCTCATGTTAGCCACAGGTTCACACAGAGTTGCTACTGCTGTCAAGAAGGAGAAATGTTGTCTCATGTTAGTCACAGGTTCACACAGAGTTGCTACTGCTGTCAAGAAGGAGAAATGTTGTCTCATGTTAGTCACAGGTTCACACAGAGTTGCTACTGCTATCAAGATGGAGAAATGTTGTCTCATGTTAGCCACAGGTTCACACAGAGTTGCTACTGCTATCAAGATGGAGAAATGTTGTCTCATGTTAGCCACAGGTTCACACAGAGTTGCTACTGCTGTCAAGAAGGAGAAATGTTGTCTCATGTTAGTCACAGGTTCACACAGAGTTGCTACTGCTGTCAAGAAGGAGAAATGTTGTCTCATGTTAGTCACAGGTTCACACAGAGTTGCTACTGCTATCAAGATGGAGAAATGTTGTCTCATGTTAGCCACAGGTTCACACAGAGTTGCTACTGCTATCAAGATGGAGAAATGTTGTCTCATGTTAGCCACAGGTTCACACAGAGTTGCTACTGCTGTCAAGAAGGAGAAATGTTGTCTCATGTTAGCCACAGGTTCACAGAGTTGCTACTGCTGTCAAGAAGGAGAAATGTTGTCTCATGTTAGTCACAGGTTCACAGAGTTGCTACTGTTGTCAAGAAGGAGAAATGTTGTCTCATGTTAGTCACAGGTTAGTCACAGGTTCACAGAGTTGCTACTGCTGTCAAGAAGGAGAAATGTTGTCTCATGTTAGTCACAGGTTCACAGAGTTGCTACTACTGTCAAGAAGGAGAAATGTTGTCTCATGTTAGTCACAGGTTCACACAGAGTTGCTACTACTGTCAAGAAGGAGAAATGTTGTCTCATGTTAGTCACAGGTTCACACAGAGTTGCTACTGCTGTCAAGAAGGAGAAATGTTGTCTCATGTTGGCCACAGGTTCACACAGAGTTGCTACTGCTGTCAAGAAGGAGAAATGTTGTCTCATGTTAGCCACAGGTTCACACAGAGTTGCTACTGTTGTCAAGAAGGAGAAATGTTGTCTCATGTTAGCCACAGGTTCACAGAGTTGCTACTACTGTCAAGAAGGAGAAATGTTATCTCATGTTAGCCACAGGTTCACACAGAGTTGCTACTGCTGTCAAGAAGGAGAAATGTTGTCTCATGTTAGCCACAGGTTCACACAGAGTTGCTACTGCTGTCAAGAAGGAGAAATGTTGTCTCATGTTAGCCACAGGTTCACACAGAGTTGCTACTGCTGTCATGAAGGAGAAATGTTGTCTCATGTTAGCCACAGGTTCACAGAGTTGCTACTGCTGTCAAGAAGGAGAAATGTTGTCTCATGTTAGTCACAGGTTCACAGAGTTGCTACTGTTATCAAGAAGGAGAAATGTTGTCTCATGTTAGTCACAGGTTTACACAGAGTTGCTACTACTGTCAAGAAGGAGAAATGTTGTCTCATGTTAGTCACAGGTTCACACAGAGTTGCTACTGCTGTCAAGAAGGAGAAATGTTGTCTCATGTTAGCCACAGGTTCACACAGAGTTGCTACTACTGTCAAGAAGGAGAAATGTTGTCTCATGTTAGTCACAGGTTCACACAGAGTTGCTACTGCTATCAAGATGGAGAAATGTTGTCTCGTGTTAGCCACATGTTCACACAGAGTTGCTACTGCTATCAAGAAGGAGAAATGTTGTCTCATGTTAGCCACAGGTTCACACAGAGTTGCTACTGCTGTCAAGAAGGAGAAATGTTGTCTCATGTTAGCCACAGGTTCACACAGAGTTGCTACTACTGTCAAGAAGGAGAAATGTTGTCTCATGTTAGTCACAGGTTCACACAGAGTTGCTACTGCTATCAAGATGGAGAAATGTTGTCTCATGTTAGCCACATGTTCACACAGAGTTGCTACTGCTATCAAGATGGAGAAATGTTGTCTCATGTTAGCCACAGGTTCACACAGAGTTGCTACTGCTGTCAAGAAGGAGAAATGTTGTCTCATGTTAGCCACAGGTTCACACAGAGTTGCTACTGCTGTCAAGAAGGAGAAATGTTGTCTCATGTTAGTCACAGGTTCACACAGAGTTGCTACTGCTATCAAGATGGAGAAATGTTGTCTCATGTTAGCCACAGGTTCACACAGAGTTGCTACTGCTATCAAGATGGAGAAATGTTGTCTCATGTTAGCCACAGGTTCACACAGAGTTGCTACTGCTGTCAAGAAGGAGAAATGTTGTCTCATGTTAGCCACAGGTTCACAGAGTTGCTACTGCTGTCAAGAAGGAGAAATGTTGTCTCATGTTAGTCACAGGTTCACAGAGTTGCTACTGTTGTCAAGAAGGAGAAATGTTGTCTCATGTTAGTCACAGGTTAGTCACAGGTTCACAGAGTTGCTACTGCTGTCAAGAAGGAGAAATGTTGTCTCATGTTAGTCACAGGTTCACAGAGTTGCTACTACTGTCAAGAAGGAGAAATGTTGTCTCATGTTAGTCACAGGTTCACACAGAGTTGCTACTACTGTCAAGAAGGAGAAATGTTGTCTCATGTTAGTCACAGGTTCACACAGAGTTGCTACTGCTGTCAAGAAGGAGAAATGTTGTCTCATGTTGGCCACAGGTTCACACAGAGTTGCTACTGCTGTCAAGAAGGAGAAATGTTGTCTCATGTTAGCCACAGGTTCACACAGAGTTGCTACTGTTGTCAAGAAGGAGAAATGTTGTCTCATGTTAGCCACAGGTTCACAGAGTTGCTACTACTGTCAAGAAGGAGAAATGTTATCTCATGTTAGCCACAGGTTCACACAGAGTTGCTACTGCTGTCAAGAAGGAGAAATGTTGTCTCATGTTAGCCACAGGTTCACACAGAGTTGCTACTGCTGTCAAGAAGGAGAAATGTTGTCTCATGTTAGCCACAGGTTCACACAGAGTTGCTACTGCTGTCATGAAGGAGAAATGTTGTCTCATGTTAGCCACAGGTTCACAGAGTTGCTACTGCTGTCAAGAAGGAGAAATGTTGTCTCATGTTAGTCACAGGTTCACAGAGTTGCTACTGTTATCAAGAAGGAGAAATGTTGTCTCATGTTAGTCACAGGTTTACACAGAGTTGCTACTACTGTCAAGAAGGAGAAATGTTGTCTCATGTTAGTCACAGGTTCACACAGAGTTGCTACTGCTGTCAAGAAGGAGAAATGTTGTCTCATGTTAGCCACAGGTTCACACAGAGTTGCTACTACTGTCAAGAAGGAGAAATGTTGTCTCATGTTAGTCACAGGTTCACACAGAGTTGCTACTGCTATCAAGATGGAGAAATGTTGTCTCGTGTTAGCCACATGTTCACACAGAGTTGCTACTGCTATCAAGAAGGAGAAATGTTGTCTCATGTTAGCCACAGGTTCACACAGAGTTGCTACTGCTGTCAAGAAGGAGAAATGTTGTCTCATGTTAGCCACAGGTTCACACAGAGTTGCTACTACTGTCAAGAAGGAGAAATGTTGTCTCATGTTAGTCACAGGTTCACACAGAGTTGCTACTGCTATCAAGATGGAGAAATGTTGTCTCATGTTAGCCACATGTTCACACAGAGTTGCTACTGCTATCAAGAAGGAGAAATGTTGTCTCATGTTAGCCACAGGTTCACACAGAGTTGCTACTGCTGTCAAGAAGGAGAAATGTTGTCTCATGTTAGCCACAGGTTCACACAGAGTTGCTACTGCTGTCAAGAAGGAGAAATGTTGTCTCATGTTAGTCACAGGTTCACACAGAGTTGCTACTGCTGTCAAGAAGGAGAAATGTTGTCTCATGTTAGTCACAGGTTCACACAGAGTTGCTACTGCTATCAAGATGGAGAAATGTTGTCTCATGTTAGCCACAGGTTCACACAGAGTTGCTACTGCTATCAAGATGGAGAAATGTTGTCTCATGTTAGCCACAGGTTCACACAGAGTTGCTACTGCTGTCAAGGAGAAATGTTGTCTCATGTTAGCCACAGGTTCAGAGTTGCTACTGCTGTCAAGAAGGAGAAATGTTGTCTCATGTTAGTCACAGGTTCACAGAGTTGCTACTGTTGTCAAGAAGGAGAAATATTGTCTCATGTTAGTCACAGGTTAGTCACAGGTTCACAGAGTTGCTACTGCTGTCAAGAAGGAGAAATGTTGTCTCATGTTAGTCACAGGTTCACAGAGTTGCTACTACTGTCAAGAAGGAGAAATGTTGTCTCATGTTAGTCACAGGTTCACACAGAGTTGCTACTACTGTCAAGAAGGAGAAATGTTGTCTCATGTTAGTCACAGGTTCACACAGAGTTGCTACTGCTGTCAAGAAGGAGAAATGTTGTCTCATGTTAGCCACAGGTTCACACAGAGTTGCTACTGCTGTCAAGAAGGAGAAATGTTGTCTCATGTTAGCCACAGGTTCACACAGAGTTGCTACTGTTGTCAAGAAGGAGAAATGTTGTCTCATGTTAGCCACAGGTTCACAGAGTTGCTACTACTGTCAAGAAGGAGAAATGTTATCTCATGTTAGCCACAGGTTCACACAGAGTTGCTACTGCTGTCAAGAAGGAGAAATGTTGTCTCATGTTAGCCACAGGTTCACACAGAGTTGCTACTGCTGTCAAGAAGGAGAAATGTTGTCTCATGTTAGCCACAGGTTCACACAGAGTTACTACTGTTGTCAAGAAGGAGAAATGTTGTCTCATGTTAGTCACAGGTTCACACAGAGTTGCTACTGCTGTCAAGAAGGAGAAATGTTGTCTCATGTTAGCCACAGGTTCACACAGAGTTGCTACTGCTATCAAGAAGGAGAAATGTTGTCTCCTGTTAGCCACAGGTTCACACAGAGTTGCTACTGCTGTCAAGAAGGAGAAATGTTGTCTCATGTTAGTCACAGGTTCACAGAGTTGCTACTGTTGTCAAGAAGGAGAAATGTTGTCTCATGTTAGTCACAGGTTTACACAGAGTTGCTACTACTGTCAAGAAGGAGAAATGTTATCTCATGTTAGTCACAGGTTCACACAGAGTTGCTACTGCTGTCAAGAAGGAGAAATGTTGTCTCATGTTAGCCACAGGTTCACACAGAGTTGCTACTGCTATCAAGAAGGAGAAATGTTGTCTCCTGTTAGCCACAGGTTCACACAGAGTTGCTACTGCTGTCAAGAAGGAGAAATGTTGTCTCATGTTAGTCACAGGTTCACAGAGTTGCTACTGTTGTCAAGAAGGAGAAATGTTGTCTCATGTTAGTCACAGGTTTACACAGAGTTGCTACTACTGTCAAGAAGGAGAAATGTTATCTCATGTTAGTCACAGGTTCACACAGAGTTGCTACTGCTGTCAAGAAGGAGAAATGTTGTCTCATGTTAGCCACAGGTTCACACAGAGTTGCTACTACTGTCAAGAAGGAGAAATGTTGTCTCATGTTAGTCACAGGTTCACACAGAGTTGCTACTGCTGTCAAGAAGGAGACATGTTGTCTCATGTTAGCCACAGGTTCACACAGAGTTGCTACTGCTGTCAAGAAGGAGAAATGTTGTCTCATGTTAGCCACAGGTTCACACAGAGTTGCTACTGCTATCAAGATGGAGAAATGTTGTCTCATGTTAGCCACATGTTCACACAGAGTTGCTACTGCTATCAAGAAGGAGAAATGTTGTCTCATGTTAGCCACAGGTTCACACAGAGTTGCTACTGCTGTCAAGAAGGAGAAATGTTGTCTCATGTTAGCCACAGGTTCACACAGAGTTGCTACTGCTGTCAAGAAGGAGAAATGTTGTCTCATGTTAGTCACAGGTTCACACAGAGTTGCTACTGCTGTCAAGAAGGAGAAATGTTGTCTCATGTTAGTCACAGGTTTACACAGAGTTGCTACTGCTATCAAGATGGAGAAATGTTGTCTCATGTTAGCCACAGGTTCACACAGAGTTGCTACTGCTATCAAGATGGAGAAATGTTGTCTCATGTTAGCCACAGGTTCACACAGAGTTGCTACTGCTGTCAAGAAGGAGAAATGTTGTCTCATGTTAGCCACAGGTTCACAGAGTTGCTACTGCTGTCAAGAAGGAGAAATGTTGTCTCATGTTAGTCACAGGTTCACAGAGTTGCTACTGTTGTCAAGAAGGAGAAATGTTGTCTCATGTTAGTCACAGGTTCACAGAGTTGCTACTGCTGTCAAGAAGGAGAAATGTTGTCTCATGTTAGTCACAGGTTCACACAGAGTTGCTACTACTGTCAAGAAGGAGAAATGTTGTCTCATGTTAGTCACAGGTTCACACAGAGTTGCTACTGCTATCAAGAAGGAGAAATGTTGTCTCCTGTTAGCCACAGGTTCACACAGAGTTGCTACTGCTGTCAAGAAGGAGAAATGTTGTCTCATGTTAGTCACAGGTTCACAGAGTTGCTACTGTTGTCAAGAAGGAGAAATGTTGTCTCATGTTAGTCACAGGTTTACACAGAGTTGCTACTACTGTCAAGAAGGAGAAATGTTATCTCATGTTAGTCACAGGTTCACACAGAGTTGCTACTGCTGTCAAGAAGGAGAAATGTTGTCTCATGTTAGCCACAGGTTCACACAGAGTTGCTACTGCTATCAAGAAGGAGAAATGTTGTCTCCTGTTAGCCACAGGTTCACACAGAGTTGCTACTGCTGTCAAGAAGGAGAAATGTTGTCTCATGTTAGTCACAGGTTCACAGAGTTGCTACTGTTGTCAAGAAGGAGAAATGTTGTCTCATGTTAGTCACAGGTTTACACAGAGTTGCTACTACTGTCAAGAAGGAGAAATGTTATCTCATGTTAGTCACAGGTTCACACAGAGTTGCTACTGCTGTCAAGAAGGAGAAATGTTGTCTCATGTTAGCCACAGGTTCACACAGAGTTGCTACTACTGTCAAGAAGGAGAAATGTTGTCTCATGTTAGTCACAGGTTCACACAGAGTTGCTACTGCTGTCAAGAAGGAGACATGTTGTCTCATGTTAGCCACAGGTTCACACAGAGTTGCTACTGCTGTCAAGAAGGAGAAATGTTGTCTCATGTTAGCCACAGGTTCACACAGAGTTGCTACTGCTATCAAGATGGAGAAATGTTGTCTCATGTTAGCCACATGTTCACACAGAGTTGCTACTGCTATCAAGAAGGAGAAATGTTGTCTCATGTTAGCCACAGGTTCACACAGAGTTGCTACTGCTGTCAAGAAGGAGAAATGTTGTCTCATGTTAGCCACAGGTTCACACAGAGTTGCTACTGCTGTCAAGAAGGAGAAATGTTGTCTCATGTTAGTCACAGGTTCACACAGAGTTGCTACTGCTGTCAAGAAGGAGAAATGTTGTCTCATGTTAGTCACAGGTTTACACAGAGTTGCTACTGCTATCAAGATGGAGAAATGTTGTCTCATGTTAGCCACAGGTTCACACAGAGTTGCTACTGCTATCAAGATGGAGAAATGTTGTCTCATGTTAGCCACAGGTTCACACAGAGTTGCTACTGCTGTCAAGAAGGAGAAATGTTGTCTCATGTTAGCCACAGGTTCACAGAGTTGCTACTGCTGTCAAGAAGGAGAAATGTTGTCTCATGTTAGTCACAGGTTCACAGAGTTGCTACTGTTGTCAAGAAGGAGAAATGTTGTCTCATGTTAGTCACAGGTTCACAGAGTTGCTACTGCTGTCAAGAAGGAGAAATGTTGTCTCATGTTAGTCACAGGTTCACACAGAGTTGCTACTACTGTCAAGAAGGAGAAATGTTGTCTCATGTTAGTCACAGGTTCACACAGAGTTGCTACTTCTGTCAAGAAGGAGAAATGTTGTCTCATGTTAGCCACAGGTTCACACAGAGTTGCTACTGCTGTCAAGAAGGAGAAATGTTGTCTCATGTTAGTCACAGGTTCACACAGAGTTGCTACTGCTGTCAAGAAGGAGAAATGTTGTCTCATGTTAGCCACAGGTTCACAGAGTTGCTACTACTGTCAAGAAGGAGAAATGTTATCTCATGTTAGCCACAGGTTCACACAGAGTTGCTACTGCTGTCAAGAAGGAGAAATGTTGTCTCATGTTAGCCACAGGTTCACACAGAGTTGCTACTGCTGTCAAGAAGGAGAAATGTTGTCTCATGTTAGCCACAGGTTCACACAGAGTTGCTACTGTTGTCAAGAAGGAGAAATGTTGTCTCATGTTAGTCACAGGTTCACACAGAGTTGCTACTGCTGTCAAGAAGGAGAAATGTTGTCTCATGTTAGCCACAGGTTCACACAGAGTTGCTACTGCTATCAAGAAGGAGAAATGTTGTCTCCTGTTAGCCACAGGTTCACACAGAGTTGCTACTGCTGTCAAGAAGGAGAAATGTTGTCTCATGTTAGCCACAGGTTCACACAGAGTTGTTACTGTTGTCAAGAAGGAGATATGTTGTCTCATGTTAGCCACAGGTTCACACAGAGTTGCTACTGCTGTCAAGAAGGAGAAATGTTGTCTCATGTTAGTCACAGGTTCACACAGAGTTGCTACTGCTGTCAAGAAGGAGAAATGTTGTCTCATGTTAGCCACAGGTTCACAGAGTTGCTACTACTGTCAAGAAGGAGAAATGTTATCTCATGTTAGCCACAGGTTCACACAGAGTTGCTACTGCTGTCAAGAAGGAGAAATGTTGTCTCATGTTAGCCACAGGTTCACACAGAGTTGCTACTGCTGTCAAGAAGGAGAAATGTTGTCTCATGTTAGCCACAGGTTCACACAGAGTTGCTACTGTTGTCAAGAAGGAGAAATGTTGTCTCATGTTAGTCACAGGTTCACACAGAGTTGCTACTGCTGTCAAGAAGGAGAAATGTTGTCTCATGTTAGCCACAGGTTCACACAGAGTTGCTACTGCTATCAAGAAGGAGAAATGTTGTCTCCTGTTAGCCACAGGTTCACACAGAGTTGCTACTGCTGTCAAGAAGGAGAAATGTTGTCTCATGTTAGCGACAGGTTCACACAGAGTTGTTACTGTTGTCAAGAAGGAGATATGTTGTCTCATGTTAGCCACAGGTTCACACAGAGTTGCTACTGCTGTCAAGAAGGAGAAATGTTGTCTCATGTTAGTCACAGGTTCACACAGAGTTGCTACTGCTGTCAAGAAGGAGAAATGTTGTCTCATGTTAGCCACAGGTTCACACAGAGTTGCTACTGCTGTCAAGAAGGAGAAATGTTGTCTCATGTTAGCCACAGGTTCACACAGAGTTGCTACTGCTGTCAAGAAGGAGAAATGTTGTCTCATGTTAGTCACAGGTTCACAGAGTTGCTACTGTTGTCAAGAAGGAGAAATGTTGTCTCATGTTAGTCACAGGTTCACAGAGTTGCTACTGCTGTCAAGAAGGAGAAATGTTGTCTCATGTTAGCCACAGGTTCACACAGAGTTGCTACTGCTATCAAGAAGGAGAAATGTTGTCTCATGTTAGCCACAGGTTCACACTAAAGACACAAACAAATAAAAAAAGTTCTGCTTTTCACACTTGAGCGAGATATTATTCTTATATATGTATAGCTTGTTTATAAATTTGGTTTGATATCTGTAAATATATTACATTTGCTAAGAGTGAGAACATTTTACATTGTCAAGGGTCATAAAATCAGGTTTCCAAACTCGATTATATTCTTAATACAGTAGAACTTTGGTGGCTCGAACTCGATAGGACTGTCATAATGTGTTCAAGTTTGAACCACTGAAGTTCTGTTATTTCAGAGAAAAAAAAATACTGGTTCCGATGAGGGACAGTTTCATAATGCTATCTGATAAACAACTGGTTCCCAGGACAGTGGTCATTAGAAGTAAAAAAAAAACCAGATTTAATCCTTTAGAAAGTTCTCAAAGGCTATAGCTTTTCAATACACATTTGGTAGCTTCAAACTTTTCTTAGAAACCATTTCTTTTTCACTGTTTTTGCGATCTATTTTGTTGACAGGATAAACGAAGTCAGGCATTAACAGTTGGATTGATATCGGAATAATGTTTGATATAAAAACTGAAAATTTCAATCTACAAAACATTTCCTTATGCTGTTGTGATCAACAATGACAAGTTAATAAGTAATGAGATTAAAACTGAGTTGTTGCCACAAGGTTTTCATTGAGTCTAAATATGTTGTTCTTAACATTACACAACAGCATAGGTGGTGTAATGGTTAGTGTGCTTGTCTTGAGTGTGGTAGATCGTGGGTTCGAGCACTGGTCGCGTCTAGCAAAAGACTATAAAATTGGTATTTGTTGCTTCTCCTCTAAGCATGTAGTATTAAGGAGAAGAGCAAAGATTGGTTGGCTCAGAACCAGGATAATATGTCCAATTATAAATATGAATTTTTTTTTAAATGGATTCATTATGGTATGAAATTACTGACAATGAACTTCGTGCATATTTCGGAGTAAATATCTTCATGGGAATTAACGAATTGCCTAGCTATAAGGATTACTGGTCCAGGGACAATTTTATAGGAAATGATGGGATTAAATCAACATTTACAATACATCGATATGAGAAACTAACTGAATATCTACATGTCAGTGACCGGGCAAACGAGTCGAATAGGGGTGATGAGAACTATGACAAACTTTACAAAGTGAGACCAGTCCTAGTTATAACCAAACAAAGTTTTTCAACAAAATACAAACTTCATAAAAACATTTCTATTGATGAGGCAATGATTAAGTGGACTGGCAGACTTTCATTCAAGCAGTGTTTACCTGCTAAGCCAATAAAAAGGGGGATAAAAGTGTGGATGAGGTGTGACGCAGACACCGCCTTTCTTTCTGATTTTAACATATATCTGGGACGTGGAACTCACCAAAATGAGCATGGGTTAGGATATGAAGTTGTTACAACTTTAACAAATGATCTTCATGGAAAATTCCATCATGTCTTTTATGACAAATAATTTACTGGTTTGAAACTAGCGGAGGATCTCCTTGCCAATGATATTTATTCCTGTGGAACGATTCTCCTTTCTGGTTCATTTTCCAACGTGCATAATTATTTGTGTTACGCACTATGTTTCCAATCATGTCTGGATTAAACATTAAGTCAAAGTAATTCTTTGGAGAAGCAGTTTCCACATTAAAACCGTCTGGAAACACTGGTCCTGTACGTTCTGTGAAGTTGTGAACTTCCACATCTCGAAATCGGTTTGTCCAGATTTCATCGTCATTTTCCGACTCGCTGTCATCGTCTCCTTGTTCATCCTCACTGCTATCCAGAGCATTAGGGATGTCTACATCTGATCCCACTTCAGAAAACCCTTCAAAATCGCTATCGTCGTCATCAGATTGAAAATATCTATCCAGTATTTGATCGTTTGTTGGCAATGCCATGCAGTATTTTTCATTCATAAAACAAAGAACATTCCAATTTCTGACGTAATTTTGGTTTTCCTGGATTGTCCAATGATATTTCTTTCATGATGGGATTCCCTGTCCAAAACGAGGGTACAACCTCGATTCACTACCCACTAAAAATAGCGGGTCGTGTAGAGGCGCTTATGCGGAAATGTAAACAAAGCGTCCATAGTCGCTTGTGTGGAAATGATATAGAGACGTCGAGAGGCGCTTCTGCAGAAATACGGGGAAGGTGTCCAAAGACGCTTATGTGTGGGAAAGAGTTAAGGAATTACCACACTTTACTTACCTAGTCTTCCCTCTAACACATGGTATTTCTCTGTCAATGTCTTTATGTTCATATTAAGTGTACCATTTTCTCTGTAATATAACAAACATTGTCAATCTTAGAGATATAAATGTGTCACATGATTTATTATATAATTATCTTCTTTTGTAGGAGGTCGATGGGAGTCTTAAGACCAAAAAATAAATACAATCTTAATAAATTTATTGTAAAATCTATTTTTTTTCCTTGGCGAGTACCAATATCTAACAACATCCAGTTTGGGGTCACATCATTTAACCTTTCATTCATCTTCTATCCAATCATATTGCAAGATTGTTAAATATATTAACCAATCAGACAATAGTTCTTGGTGTCTACTCCATTTTGATACCTAGAGATTTAGGATGCTCATTTCTGATTGGTCAGTTGAACATATGAAATCTAATGTGACCCCAAATAGGATACTGTTAAATATTAGTGTATCGCCAAATATAAAATGACAAAAACATCTAATGTTATTTAGATTGTACTGACATCTGCCTATATTCAGGTCAATATTGATTTATTTGCCTATTTTCACTTATATCTATTTGGGTCCCATACATCCATGGACACTTATCTGTGTATGTGGTTGAATCAGCATTGTATAAAGATGTTGAATGTCTAAAAATTGCTTAGTGTAAAAATGTTAAGAAATATTGTAATCTGTAATAAAAACAGACATATACTCTCACTCTAAACCCACACACTATTCCTGTCTGGCAATTTTATTTTATCGAAAAGGGACTTCCAATTTTTAGAATCAGTTGATTGGAAGGTGGTTTATGGTGCTTAACGCCACTTTCAACAATATTTCAGTTATATCGTGGCGGTTAGTTTTATTGGTGGAGGAAACCAAAGTACAGGGAGAAAACCACAGACCTGTCGCAAGTCACTGACAAACTTTATCACATAATGTTGTATCGAATACACCTCGCCTGTGTTGGATTCAAACTCACAATGTTAGTGGTGATAGGCACTGATTGCATAGGTAGTTGTAAATCTAACTATCATAAGATGATCACGACCACGATGGTCCCTAATTGGAAGGAAAATGACATGTTAAAAGTTTACAGATGAATGAACATTGAGTATTCAAATATTTTCATGTCAGCTGCTGTCAGACTTTAATGTTGCTTATTATACAGCTATAATTTTAATTCAATCAAAAACACCCATTTAAGACATGTGACCGTACATTAATTTTCCTGTATTGTACAACCGGAAGCCGTATTTTTTCCGTATTGGACGTCCCGATAAGTCCATCGTTGATTTTTGTCGTCTGCTAGTAAACAAAGCAAACCGGAAAATGTTATATGACGATTTTTGTTCGATATTTAACAGTTTGAGGGAAAAAAAAGAAAGTTGTTTAGAATAATTGTTGATCAGTTATTTTGCTCTTTTTAATTCATTTTTAGAGTTTACGAGATCTGTATTGATACAGAACATTTTCCTTACAAAATACTGTTGTGCAGTTGTTCTATTTAGACTGTATTAAAAGTTAAACATAAAATTGTTGTTATAGTATTGATCATTTCAGCTGTATAATAAATAGGTCATTATACAGTGTTATGTACAATATGGAAATATATTGTACTCGTCCGTATTGTATTGAAAACCAGTATTGGACTCGAGGCCTGTGGCATCTCATCCAATACAGGTTTTCAATACAATACAGACTCGTACAATATATTTCCATATTGTACATAACACTGTATAATAACCTATTAATATTATCTACAAGAATAATCTTACTCTTCAAGAATATCAAGTTTCTCCATTAAGCTGGCTTTTTCAGCTTTAACTTCAAATAATATCTGTCCTTCTTCCTTTCTATTATCTTCTGTGGAAAATACTTCTCCTTTCAAGAATCTAAAAATAGAGTTTATTTAAAATATATTATAAATATAAATGTATATAAAATACAATAATTTTACTTTATTTATTCCAATGAAATAAAATCAGTATTTATGTGAATTCATTTACTGGTACCTTTGTTATCAACAATTCCTGGTATTTTTGTTGTTATCAATTTGTAAAATTAACAGAAATATAGAAGTTCTTTGACAAATAAAATTTGTGGTTTGAATATTTTATTAATTACATCCCATTCTGTACAAGTACTTTATAGTTTGGTGGTACATCAGAAAAACTATGACATCCTATCTAACAAATACAACTTTTCTACATGATACGCAGATAAGATACGAAGAAATGTCAAAAGTCTGTTAATCTGCTACCATTGTCAAATATTTTGTCTATGTAGAGCATCAAGCTATTGATTGGAGTGTAACATACATGTATATATAACATAGGGATAACTTAGTACTTATGTTTATCTGTGGCATTCTCATGTATCATGTTTTTTCTTTCTTTTTGTTTTTTTATTTGTTTTTTAGGGGGGTACCTTAATCAGTATCTTCCTGTTAATCACATGGACATACACAAGTTTACATTAGATTTGTTTCAATAACAAATTGTTATAACTTCCATTAAACAAACCTTATTCTATCTTCCTGGTTCCAAGTCTCAGAACGAAGATCTTTTATCATTTTCTGTAAAGCTTCATATTGCTTTGATAATGTTATTCTGTAATAGATCATTTTACCAATAACTATTTATATATATATATATATTACCATTTTACCCTGGTCCCAGGGGTCGCTGTGGTCGTGATAGTATGGTTGTTGGATTTACAACTACCTATGCAATCAGCTTATCACCACTAACGTTGTGAGTTCGAATCCCGTTCAGGCGAGGCATACTCGATACAACATTATGCGATAAAGTTTGTGAGTGACTTGCGACGGGTCAGTAGTTTTCTCCAGTTTCCTCCATCGATAAAACTGACCTCCACGATATAACTGAAATATTGTTAAAAGATGTGTTAAACACCATAAACCAACCACAACCTTTCAGTTGTTTCCAGTCTTATGTACGAAAGACTTTTTTTTATCATGTATATGCATTGCATCTACGGAAAATTGATTGATTGGTACTTTATGCCAGCTTTAGCAGTATTTCATCTATATTGAGGAATGAACAAAATTTATAAACTACTTTCCTCTACTACAAAACCGTTAGAAACAAAAAATAAATGTGTATGAAAAAATCAGATTATATGTACAAATAAATGAAAAGAAAAAGGATAAGACCATGTATTTAGAACATATGTTATATACATTGTATTTATATTTTAATATAAAAAATTTATTTCTTTTAAAAATGTCAATATTGAGTCGCCTGCGACATTTGTTAACAAATGAGATAAAGTATTGATATTGTAGAATGTCTGTTGAACATCAGTAACATCTACATAGTCAATCTTGTATATCTGTATAAACAATGTACCACAATGATTCAGAGTAATGGAGAGTTTAATTGGATATACAATAGTTTAATAGGGGGGACCTCAACATCTCTTGGTCATTAGTTTTTCACATGAAGTTATAATAGATAGAATTCCGCTCAGGCAAGGTGTACTAAATAAAACATTATGTGATAGTTTGTCAGTGGTTTTCTTTGGTACTCTGGTTTCCTCCACCAATAAAACTGAAATATTGTTGAAAGTGGCATTAAACACCATAACCCTAACACCTATAGATAATAGATAGATGTCATAATAACATTTTAGGACTTAATAGAACATTTCTTGTCAACATTGAACGTTGCCAAATTAATATCATACCACTGAAACATTTTTAACCATGACTTCTAGTTCATTTATAGAGAAATATATGTCAACCCTTTGCAACCACTTGCTAAGATTGTATTGTCTTTACAGCTGTAATCCCCCATTAACAAACTGAAACCATACAACTTTTTTGCACTGTAATATCAAGTAAATTTTCCTTTTTTTGGCATAAGAAATTAACAATGCCTGGCATAAAGGTTTGACAAATTTGTCTCAAATTCTATCATAACATATTTTTGACTATCCCTTTTAACAGAACCTGATTAAGGATCTATTCAGTCTTCTCGCTAACCCACTTCCCTGAAGCCCAGGACAAGTAAAACTGGATTTGGACAAGTAAAAATTATGAAAGAATACGTCTTAATCAATAGAATTTCTAAATTTGGCTTTCGGGCAATAGGTGAACAAAATTAAGGCAAAGACTGCCTATTAGTTTTGTGCTGTTAGTTGTCTTGTCTTAGGATTTACCTGCTCTTTTCTATGGTGTCAGATTTTTCAACAGCCATGTCTAATTCTTCCTGTACTTGTTTCAGATTGTTTTCTAGTTCTAGTAAGATTTACCTGCTCTTTTCTAAGTTGTCAGATTTTTCAACAGCCATGTCTAATTCTTCCTGTACTTGTTTCAGATTGTTTTCTAGTTCTAGTAAGATTTACCTGCTCTTTTCTAAGTTGTCAGATTTTTCAACACCCATGTCTAATTCTTCCTGTACTTGTTTCAGATTGTTTTCTAGTTCTAGTAGGATTTACCTGCTCTTTTCTAAGTTGTCAGATTTTTCTACAGCCATGTCTAATTCTTCCTGTACTTGTTTTAGATTGTGTTCTAGTTCTAGTAGGATTTACCTGCTTTTTTCTAAACTGTCAGATTTTTCTACAGCCATGTCTAATTCTTCCTGTACTTGTTTCAGATTGTTTTCTAGTTCTAGTAGGATTTACCTGCTCTTTTCTATGGTGTCAGATTTTTCTACAGCCATGTCTAATTCTTCCTGTACTTGTTTTAGATTGTGTTCTAGTTCTAGTAGGATTTACCTGCTCTTTTCTAAGTTGTCAGATTTTTCTACAGCCATGTCTAATTCTTCCTGTACTTGTTTCAGATTGTTTTCTAGTTCTAGTAGGATTTACCTGCTCTTTTCTAAGTTGTCAGATTTTTCTACAGCCATGTCTAATTCTTCCTGTACTTGTTTCAGATTGTTTTCTAGTTCTAGTAGGATTTACCTGCTCTTTTCTAAGTTGTCAGATTTTTCTACAGCCATGTCTAATTCTTCCTGTACTTGTTTTAGATTGTGTTCTAGTTCTAGTAGGATTTACCTGCTTTTTTCTAAACTGTCAGATTTTTCTACAGCCATGTCTAATTCTTCCTGTACTTGTTTCAGATTGTTTTCTAGTTCTAGTAGGATTTACCTGCTCTTTTCTATGGTGTCAGATTTTTCTACAGCCATGTCTAATTCTTCCTGTACTTGTTTTAGATTGTGTTCTAGTTCTAGTAGGATTTACCTGCTCTTTTCTAAGTTGTCAGATTTTTCTACAGCCATGTCTAATTCTTCCTGTACTTGTTTCAGATTGTTTTCTAGTTCTAGTAGGATTTACCTGCTCTTTTCTAAGTTGTCAGATTTTTCTACAGCCATGTCTAATTCTTCCTGTACTTGTTTCAGATTGTTTTCTAGTTCTAGTAGGATTTACCTGCTCTTTTCTAAGTTGTCAGATTTTTCAACAGCCATGTCTAATTCTTCCTGTACTTGTTTCAGATTGTTTTCTAGTTCTAGTAAGATTTACCTGCTCTTTTCTAAGTTGTCAGATTTTTCAACACCCATGTCTAATTCTTCCTGTACTTGTTTCAGATTGTTTTCTAGTTCTAGTAGGATTTACCTGCTCTTTTCTATGGTGTCAGATTTTTCTACAGCCATGTCTAATTCTTCCTGTACTTGTTTTAGATTGTGTTCTAGTTCTAGTAGGATTTACCTGCTCTTTTCTAAGTTGTCAGATTTTTCTACAGCCATGTCTAATTCTTCCTGTACTTGTTTTAGATTGTGTTCTAGTTCTAGTAGGATTTACCTGCTTTTTTCTAAACTGTCAGATTTTTCTACAGCCATGTCTAATTCTTCCTGTACTTGTTTCAGATTGTTTTCTAGTTCTAGTAGGATTTACCTGCTCTTTTCTATGGTGTCAGATTTTTCTACAGCCATGTCTAATTCTTCCTGTACTTGTTTTAGATTGTGTTCTAGTTCTAGTAGGATTTACCTGCTCTTTTCTAAGTTGTCAGATTTTTCTACAGCCATGTCTAATTCTTCCTGTACTTGTTTCAGATTGTTTTCTAGTTCTAGTAGGATTTACCTGCTCTTTTCTAAGTTGTCAGATTTTTCTACAGCCATGTCTAATTCTTCCTGTACTTGTTTCAGATTGTTTTCTAGTTCTAGTAGGATTTACCTGCTCTTTTCTATGGTGTCAGATTTTTCTACAGCCATGTCTAATTCTTCCTGTACTTGTTTTAGATTGTTTTCTAGTTCTAGTAGGATTTACCTGCTCGTTTCTAAGTTGTCAGATTTTTCTACAGCCATGTCTAATTCTTCCTGTACTTGTTTTAGATTGTTTTCTAGTTCTAGTAGGATTTACCTGCTCTTTTCTATGGTGTCAGATTTTTCTACAGCCATGTCTAATTCTTCCTGTACTTGTTTTAGATTGTTTTCTAGTTCTAGTAGGATTTACCTGCTCGTTTCTAAGTTGTCAGATTTTTCTACAGCCATGTCTAATTCTTCCTGTACTTGTTTTAGATTGTTTTCTAGTTCTAGTAGGATTTACCTGCTCGTTTCTAAGTTGTCAGATTTTTCTACAGCCATGTCTAATTCTTCCTGTACTTGTTTTAGATTGTGTTCTAGTTCTAGTAGGATTTACCTGCTCTTTTCTAAGTTGTCAGATTTTTCTACAGCCATGTCTAATTCTTCCTGTACTTGTTTCAGATTGTTTTCTAGTTCTAGTAGGATTTACCTGCTCTTTTCTAAGTTGTCAGATTTTTCTACAGCCATGTCTAATTCTTCCTGTACTAGTTTTAGATTGTTTTCTAGTTCTAGTAGGATTTACCTGCTCTTTTCTACACTGTCAGATTTTTCTACAGCCATGTCTAATTCTTCCTGTACTTGTTTTAGATTGTTTTCTAGTTCTAGTAGGATTTACCTGCTCTTTTCTACACTGTCAGATTTTTCTACAGCCATGTCTAATTCTTCCTGTACTTGTTTTAGATTGTTTTCTAGTTCTAGTAGGATTTACCTGCTCGTTTCTAAGTTGTCAGATTTTTCTACAGCCATGTCTAATTCTTCCTGTACTTGTTTTAGATTGTGTTCTAGTTCTAGTAGGATTTACCTGCTCTTTTCTAAGTTGTCAGATTTTTCTACAGCCATGTCTAATTCTTCCTGTACTTGTTTCAGATTGTTTTCTAGTTCTAGTAGGATTTACCTGCTCTTTTCTAAGTTGTCAGATTTTTCTACAGCCATGTCTAATTCTTCCTGTACTAGTTTTAGATTGTTTTCTAGTTCTAGTAGGATTTACCTGCTCTTTTCTACACTGTCAGATTTTTCTACAGCCATGTCTAATTCTTCCTGTACTTGTTTTAGATTGTTTTCTAGTTCTAGTAGGATTTACCTGCTCTTTTCTACACTGTCAGATTTTTCTACAGCCATGTCTAATTCTTCCTGTACTTGTTTCAGATTGTGTTCTAGTGATTGCTTATCCTCCATCATCACACTATATCTGTTGTCCATTCTGTCTTTATATTGTTGTATTTTACTGTCAAATTCACACAGGGCTAGGTTAAATCTCTTCTGTAGCTTCTACAATTTCATGACAACATATATTGATATTGATAATTTGATATTTGGTGTTTAACACCACTTTCAGCAATATTTCAGCTATATCATGGTGACCAGTTTTAGTGGTGGAAGATGCCGGAGTACCTGGAGACAACCACCGACCATGGGCAAGCAACTGGTAAACTTTATCACTTGTACCCTTTTTTGTAATTTACAACGCCAGGCGCCGTATTTCTGATAGGCTTGTATGAGTTATTCGGTAATCCAACTACCTAACTCATTGAGCCACCAGGGCCCCTACAACTACCTAACTCATTGAGCCACCCGTGCCCTACAACTACCTAACTCATTGAGCCACACATGCCCTTACAACTACCTAACTCATTGAGCCACCCGTGCCCTACAACTACCTAACTCATTGAGCCACCCGTGCCCTACAACTACCTAACTCATTGAGCCACCCGTGCCCTACAACTACCTAACTCATTGAGCCACCCGTGCCCTACAACTACCTAGCTCATTGAGCCATCCATGCCCTTACAACAGATATTGACATTTTTAATACAATGAAATCTGTCTAAATAGAACATCTTTGGTCCAGCTTTAGTGTTCACAATAGACAGGTATATTCGATTTATACAGATTAAATTAAAAAAGATTTCCTTTATTTACTGTTCAGTATAGACAGGTTTCACTGTATCAATAAATCCTTTATTTTAGAGCTATTTCAGGAAGAGGTGTTACCGTGTATCTGGGTTGGGCAGACTTTTTGAAATTCGTCGGACCGTCAGACTGAGCAGGCAGAAAATCACAAAGACCGGCAATACTGCCAAGTATGCCGGTCCGGGTGTCCGACAAATTTTTTTGTTTGTGTATTTTGTATTGCACCGGAAATCGAAAATGCAACTGGTATGCCGGAACGATCACGGTCAACTCGGAATTAGATTCTGCTTCAAATGATATTTACTTCTTAAACATGCAACTGTTTCCATGGTAATTCTATTAATCATTGTATTTTTATAGTTTAAACTGGCTGTGATGCATCAACGCGACCATTTCGTGTGTTTATATTTGAAAACATGGCGGGTCTGGTTTTTATTGTTCCCCATCACCGATTCCGTTTAAATTTTAGAATTTTGTAAATTCTGGTCCTGCACAATTTCAGTAGGTCCTGCAGAAAATTATTGAGTGCAGGACCTATGCCCTGCATATTGAATTTTCTTTCTCAAAAAGTCTGGTTGGGAGGCACTTTTTCCATTATTTTAGAGCTATTTCAGGGTTGGGAAGCACTTTTTCCATTGTCCACCTACCAATACAATTTTCAATTACAAGTATCTGCAAATAGCTATAAAATGCCCACTAACCACGTATCAATATATAAACTGACTTCCCACAAGAACAGCATTGGTGGTGTAACAGTTAGCATGCTCACCTCGAGTGTGGTATATCCTAGAATTTCGGGTCAAACCAAAGACAAAATTAAGTATTTGTTGCTTCTCCATTAAGCATGCAGCCTTAAGGAGTAAAAGAAAAGACTGGTTGGCATGGAATCAGAATAATGCATCCGAGTGGAGCGACACGTCTTTGCAGACTGTTGTTTCAGTGAGCTAGGTCTATAAAAATCCAACTAAGCTTGTTGGTTTATTACAAAGGGGACATCATCATCTCATCAAAATGTAATGTGTTCTTGCCATGATATAGCTGAAAAATTGGTGAGCCAACAAGTAAAAATATGACATGTTCCTGTAAAACAATGATAACAAATAACTTAAAAACAATTCTTAACAAATATATTTTAAAGTACATTAACATACCTCAGCACTTATTGGACTGGTCTCTGTTTTACTCAATTTCTCTTCCTTTACATTTAATTTAAACCCTGAAAATTCAAAAAGGTCAAATAAACAGAAAAAAAATTCTAACTTTTTACTTCCAACATTGTGCACATGGCATAACAAATATGATTTCACTGTGTGGCCCAAATACTGAAATCTGAATCTCTTTTGTTTTAATTTTATCACGTTTCAATTCTAACTTTTTATTTCAAATATGGTTCAAGGGGCCGGTGTGATCATATTATAATTGGATTATCAACTACCTATGTTATCAGTGCCTATCACCACTAATGTTGTGAGTTCGAATAGAGCTCAGGCGAGGTGTACTCGATATAACATCATGTGATAAAGTTTGTCAGTGACTTGCGGCAGGTCTGTTTTCTCAGGGTACTCCGGTTTCCTCCACCAATAGATCTGACCGCCACAATATAATAATAACTGAAATATTGTTGAAAATGGCAATAAACATGATAAACCAACTAAACAAAACCAAAATGGTGCATACAGCACAACCTATATAGTTTCTCTGTGTTGCCCAAATATTCAAATGTTAATCTTTTTTTTTATTTTATTTAAATTTTCAAGTTTCAAACAAAACATTTCAAGATATCACAAAAAGTGATTGATTGTTGACCAACGTCAAGTAACAATTATTTCAGCTATCTTTGTGATGGATAAAAGTTTAAACACATTCAGTATATATACAGGTATCTTAAAAGGTGAATGGGTCACAAGAAAGGAAAAACATGTCTATAGGACACAAATACCCTCCCCACTTCCAGTTATAATATACAGGGGGATAACTCCAGAACTGAAAAAGTTGTAAAGTTTGAAATCAAACTTGGCCTATCTTTTATGGTTCCTGACATTGCATATAACTTTCAAATTATTTGATTAAGGGGAACTTATACTATTAAGCAGATACCAGATAGGCGATACGGACGGACAGGGATAAAACTTACTGCTCCCGACGTTTAGCGACAGGGGAATAAAAAGAAGATGATGGATTGACCACTAAAGACTATTTCACAACATGATGTCTATTCAGAGCTGCAAAAATATCCAATTGTGTCTAGTAAACTTGAATGGCATTCTCTAAACACAAAGTACCACTTACAAACTTATCCTTAGTACAAGATTTGTGCATTGCACATTTCCTGTACAAGCATTAGATATCCACGAAGGAGGGTTGTATCAACCAAATCAAAGAAGTTCTGTCCTCTTTCTGGATTGGCAATAACTATGAAATGAGTTGTCATCTATGTCTATGTGAAAATACAACAATAGATCTGTAGGTTAATAAGAAATTGTAAACCAATCTTTTTCAAGATTTTCGTTTAATTAGTACCTGCTATTTTCAAGCCAGTTTTGGAATCAGCTCTTTCTTCATTTAAATCTACAATATAATCATAACAAAGTTATATATGAACAATTAATTATATATATAGATGACCAAAACAAAATAGATAGAAGAAATATCCAATTTTAAATATATTGGATCTAATTGCTATTATCTTGAAAGCTATGATAATTGTTGGAACGATGACAATTTTCATACATTTTGTTATAATTGCTATATGTAAGAAATAGGTACATTATAAAAGAACATAATGTAAACAGACAAGAGTTTAGCAAGAGTTTGGTCGATCTTTGACTATTAAGAGGATTTGTTCAAAGATCTGTAAGTCAAACACATTGCGTTTTGCTTTTAAAAATCCCTCAAAATTATTTCAAAAAAGGTTCCAGGACATCTATCAAATATGTTGATTTGTTGTTTCATGACTGATTCATGAAAATCTCCTCTATCCAAAACATTTTATTGTTTTTTTTTGAATTTTGAAGAAAATGTAAAATAAATTGCCTATCTACCTAACCACTTCTCAAATTGTGGGTTGTGACACAGTAAGCCAACCATTTTTAAGGATTGTCCCCAAAATATAAGATATTAATGTACAGGGTGTAAATTATAAGCAACAATGTATTATACAAACCAAACTGTTGTACTCTCTGCTCCAATGATTTAACAACATTCTCAAATATCTGAAGATCAGCTAACTGACGACTCTGTGCATTCTCTAATTCATGTTTTATTTTAACTATTTCCTTGGTTTTACACTCCACCTGGTGTTTCAAGGACGATAACTCTGTCTGTAGATTTTCCTGTTTCTTGGCTGCTGAATCAGCTGTAGTGATCTACAACAACATTTTAATGTTGTCTGCTTTATTTACTTAAAATATTTATAAAGACAGTACATCGCAACTATGGCAATATTTAAAATATTTTCAATCAATTTGTTTCAGTTTCAAAATATTATAAGTGCTAACTTGTACAATCAGCAAAGTTTGCACAGGAACTGAATTTAGATGGTTTATGATGCTTAACGCCACTTTCAACAATATTTCAGTTATAACTGGGCGGTCTGAATTTAGAGACATTAGACTAGGCATACTACCATGATACCAATCAACCACTTTGTAGTATTTCAAATGGTATAAAATTCTTCACAATCACAAAATTTACACATGGATTAAAAAAAAAAAACAAGATATTACAATGACAAAAAACAACTGAATGTAAGAAACAAACCTTATTCTTGAGTACATTATTGCTTTTCTTGACTTCTTTCAACTCTTTCTCTAATGTAGCTATTTTAGCTTGCAGTGATATCTTATCTGTGTGTGTCACTTGTAAACGTCCTTCTAGTTTGATAATGTCACTCTCTCTCTGAGTTAGCAGTTTATCTTGACTAACTCTTTCCTGGACAAGCTTTTTAATCTATTAACAAAAATTAAAGGTGATATCCAAATACATTAAACTGTACTACCATCTACAATAAACATAATGTACCAAGGCCTAAATAAAACAAGGGCAACACAAAGCGTGGCATATCCCCTCGCCTAAAAATTTGACCCGGTGACCTTGACATTGAAAATCAATAGGGTTCCAGATTCTCCTAAGGGCTAAGCATGTACCAAGTTTGGTCAAAATCCATTGAATGATGTTGATTCTAGAGTGTTCACAAGGATGTTACGTGGTAAAAATTTCACCCGGTGACCTTGACCGTTGACCTAGAAAATCAATAGGGTTCCAGACTCTCCTAAGGACTAAGTATGTACCAAGTTTGGTCAAAATCCATTGAAGGATGTTGATTCTAGAGTGTTCACAAGGATGTTACACGGTAAATATGACCCGGTGACCTTGACCTTTGACCTTGAAAATCAATAGGGTTTCAGACTCTCCTAAGGACTAAGTATGTATCAAGTTTGGACAAAATCCATTGAAGGATGTTGATTCTATAGTGTTCACAAGGATGTTACGCGGTAAAAATTTGACCCGGTGACATTGACCTATGACCTTGAAAATCAATAGGGTTCCAGACTCTCCTAAGGACTAAGTATGTACCAAGTTTGGTCAAAATCCATTGAAGGATGTTGATTCTAGAGTGGTCACAAGGATGTTACAGAAGGACGGACGGTAGCGTTACTATATCCCTTCGCAACTTCGTTGGCGAGGGGATAATAAACAATTATTGCTTTCAATGGATGTAAATATCCAGAATTGTTAACCTGAAGGGGGTTGTTTTCCCGAGGGCTTTAGCCCGAGGGAAACAACCCCTTGAGGGTTAACAATTCTGATGTTTACAATCCATTGAAGGCAATAACTGTTTTATTATACCGAACAGACCAAGGATTGGGCATTTAAATAAATACATGTATTTAAACAAAATGTGTGTTTAATAACTTTTGACAAATTTTTAACAAATGTTAAACTATTTCATATTTATATTAAAGTTCACAACACAACCAGTGATATAGGGAACAAACCGGCCATCAGTAATATTTTCAACAGATTTGAGTACATTAGCAGTGTTGTTTGGAACAAGTACTTGGTTGTTCACTTGACAAGTATTTGTACTACATTTCGGACCAGTAAAAGCCATTATGGCCTTCTTCAAAAAGAATGAAGATTACCTAAAAATTTCAAAAATTGCTCGGGTCAATACAACCTTCCTCGAGCCATTATGACTAACCTTGACATATAACCGGTCCATTTTGAAAACACCCATTTCTTAATACTTTTATTAACCAGTCAATTTCAATTTTAGGTAATCTTCATTCTTTTTGAAGAAAGCAATAGTATTGACCGAAATGGTATGCTATAATTGTTTTATTATTTTTCAATATTATTATTTAAATATTAAAATTTTGAAACTTTATGAAAACTGAATTTTTTTTTAATTTTATCATTATGAATTTTTTTTTAATTTTGAATTTTTTTGAATTTTTGAAATTTTTCGAAAATTTAAAACTTTAAATTTTATTTTTTTTAATTGATTTTAGAATTTAGAAATTTGATGAAATTTTTTTTAATTGATTTTAAAATTTAGAGATTTTATGAAATTTTTGAAAGAGTTGTTTGAGACACGCAATGGGTTGTTTACCGGGAAACAATAGGGTTGTTACCCGATAAACAACTAGTTGTTTCCCGTTTGGGTTAATTTTCACAAAACATTAAAATTGTTTCAGGTCATGTGATTTAATTTAAGCCAATGAGAAGTTAGTGAGGTATAATAATAATTGTTTTCTGTTAAATATTATCAACTGTATTTATTTTGTATGCTTCTACACATTCTGTGAGTGAGATAACATGAAAACTACATTAGATGCACATTACATTTGTATGTAAAATTAAAAACGTTATAACTCTGTAACCTGTATGTTACTACAGATTAGGTTTATGGTGTTTTACGCCACTTTCAACAACATTTCAGCTATATTGTGATGGTCAGTTTTATTGGTGGAGGAAATCCGAGTACAAGGAAAAAACCACCGACCTACCGTAAGTCACTGACAAACTTTATCATGTTTTGTATATGTAAAAAAGCAAATATAAATCTCTTATTTTCGGCCCTGCGTCTTAAATAAAGGAGCGACTTCTAGTGTACTATATGTAATAGTTTACAGATACAGAGAATCATCTGTTTTATAATTTCTTCTCTTCAACAACATTGTTTTATTAATAACTAAACTGACACCCTAATATATTTTCTCTTCACCTCTCTTTCTAAATCTTTAATCTTGGCTATTTCTGCTAAACTCTCAGATGATCTGTGTACTTTCTTTTTTTCACCCTTGAAATGAAATATGTTAAACATATTTAGAAAACGAAAATATTGATGAAAAAATGAAATACTATACAAATATATCCTGCTAGTGAGGGTTATTTGCGAAAAATACCGGTTGAGAGGAGGCAAATTTCCTGAGCTGCAATAGCGGCAAGGGAAATTAGACTGTCCTCGAAACCGGTATTTTTCGCAAATAACCCCCAGTAACAAGGATATACTTGTTTAATTCTGCCGAATATTTAACAGCCAGTAAAACAGTGGCATGCAAGCAGCATTGTAGTTTTTTTTTCACCATTCAAATTAACCCTGTAAAATTCAAAATAACGGCTGACACTGTCGTCTGTCATTTTTCTTTATTTTATCGTTGGTTGGAAGAAGAAACCAGAGTAATTCAGAATTACATCCGTCACGTCATAAACGATTTAAAGAAGGGATTTTTGCACGAGCGGGGTATTTGTCTAGTATACAGAATTCCCAAGGACAAATACACCTCCGATGGGGAAAAAGCGGAAAAAACTAAGGATTGGTAAAAAATACCCCTTTTATCAACCAATCAGAAGACAGTATTATTATATAAGGTGGAATTATAACAAGATATGATTATAATCTAATGATTATGAAGTCTCCCAAACCGGCCACTGACACTATCTACCCACATATCAAATTTTGATGATATCGGACAATGTTGAATTTTTACCTCCCATTTTTATGCCCTGTTTTGGCAGCCATTTTGAAAATGGCAGACATCTTGAAAATTTTGAAAATGCAGAATTGCTCCTCTAATGGTGACCTATCACTATGTCAAATTTTATGTCTCTATCATTATCCAGTTAGATGTTATCAACATTAATGTACGAAATTTCAAGTTTCCCATAGGATTCTATAGTAACCCCCACCCCCTTTGAACCCCCAAAAATATGGCTTTGACCCCCTTTACCACAAATCTGAAAACTTTAGGATCAACTAGAAATATATATCTATAACTCCACCAAGTTTCATGAAATTCTGTCCTGTAGTTCCTGAGATCTGCCATGGACAAGTTCATGGTGCACGGAAAGAAAGGAGAATAACAAGAACAAGAACAAGAAAAATAATAATAATAATAAGAAACTGAGCAAAAACAATAAGTCTCCAAACGTTGTTTGGGAGACTTAATTATTAAATACCTTAATTTTAACATTCTGTAATAATTCCAACCTAAAATAAAACTTTTATGATGGTGTCATTACTGCCCTCTAATTCAAAGGAATGTAATCAATTTAAAAAATACGGGGAAAAAGTATTAATTCCAACAATATTAGTGAGATAGATTATTTTCAAAAGAAGACACATGTCAGTCCTCAAAATGTAAATTTGAATTTACTGGTCCGAATCCAATTCTTGAATTTATTATTAAATAGTTCTTTAAAAAAAATTGAAAAATTTACTGGTCCGAACAAAGTTTTACTGGTCTTGAACTGTAAGACCAGTGCTCATCGTGAGGATTGCACATGTTGTCAATTTAAGCTTACCCCATTACTACAAGTGGAAGCATTTAAAGGTGGTTTCTTTACTGGTGTGTCTATGTCAAAAGCCCCTGGTCCTGGTAAAATGTCTGTGTTTGAAAAATAAAAATATATATAAACATAAACAACTGTTAAATTATATGACATTATGTAAATATAAATGTGTTTGTGCTTAAGCACATTTAAATTTAATATCACAAATAAAATCACTGTTAATTCCCAACTTTTCTCGCTCTTAATATTTGTAAATTTAATACTGTTTATTTGAACATGTTTGAGTCAAAAACATGCCTTCCAACCCTGTACTTGCAAACAGATACATATGTTCCTTTTTTGTACATGTCAAATAACTCCATGTGGAATATAAAAAAAATCTGCAAATTTTAAATAAATTCCCATCTGCACAAAGGCACAAAATACATATTAAATATATTGTTTGTCTCTCTTGTTTTATGAATTAAAATGGAAACACACTATGCAAACAATACAAATATTATAATATCCAAACACAGGTGATTATAAATATGTCAAAAACATCAAACTTCATTGTAGAAAGTAAAAATCAGTAACGCACAAGCCGAGTTGCGGACAAATGGATGGACAATGCCTAGTTATAATTCTGAACCTTAGTATTTGACCTACAAACCTCAATACCAATAGGCTTCCTCCTCTCACCATCAGGCATGTGTGTACCAAGATTCATTTAGATCCGACATTTCGTTCTTAAGATATCGTGCGGAAACAAAAAAGTATCTAATTTTTGATCTATTTTTAGAAGTTGTGACCTTGTCCTTTGTCCTACAAACCTCAATATCAATAGGCTTCCTCCTTTCACCATCAGGCATGTGTGTAGCAAGTTTCATTTATATCCAACATTTCGTTCTTATCAAATTTTTGTTCTATTTTTAGAAGTTGTGACCTTGACCGTTGTCCTACAAACCTCAATTATTGGCTCAATATCAATAGGCTTCCTCCTCTCATCATCAGGCATATGTGTACCAAGTTTCATTTAGATCCTACATTTTGTTCTTAAGATATCGTGCGAAAACGAAAAAAGTATCAAATTTTTGTTCTATTTTTAGAAGTTGTGACCTTGACCTTTGTCCTACGATCCTCCATATCAATAGGCTTCCTCCTCTCACCACCAGGCATGTGTGTACCAAGTTCCATTTAGATCAGACATTTCATTCTTAAGATATTGTGCGGAAACGAAAAAGTTGATGCCTGGATGCAAATTTGTGTTCTATTTTTAGAAGTTGTGACCTTGACCTTTGTCCTACGATCCTCTATATCAATAAGATTCCTCCTCTCACCACCAGGCATGTGTGTACCAAGTTTCATTTAGATCAGACATTTCATTCTTAAGATATTGTGCGGAAACGAAAAAGTTGACGCCCCGACAACATTGATCATATTATAAGCCGAGTTCGACTTAGTCGCAACTCGGCTAAAAATAGTTTGAGATACAGAAAGGCATTAAAATTTTACCCGAATTGATTTGTTTTTGTGATTTTTTGTAGATAATAATAATATTTATTGGTGTGAATGCCTCCAGAACAAGACAGTTTGGGATCTCATTTTGACACTGAGTTTAATAGCTTGGTGTTGTGACACATACCAAGTTCTAGCTTACTAGAGATGTTTCAAAGCACCAGATACAAGTAACTTCGATAAATAAAGGAATCTGGGTTTCACCGTATATATTCAAAATGTTGCAATACATTTCTCACTAGTTTCAAAAATAGGAAAAACTACAAGTATTCTAATCATTTTGAGTATTTCAAGCTTCATGTACACTGTATCTGTATTTATCATTAAAACATTTAACAAAATTATATTATTTTGAATGAAGTGTCCTAAAAAATTGTCATGAAATGAACAATATATGTTCTATATTAAGAAAATACCAAACTTTTCCTACATTCACTTTTTAAAAAATAATAATTATAGTCAAACCTGTCTTAGGCAGTCACTCATGGGAAATGTCAAAAGTGACTTCTCAAGAGAGGTGACCTCTTAAAAGAGGTTCAGTAAAAATGGACCAAAGTTGTCATCAGATGGATTGCCAAACACTTTCACGCAATACATTTTGTACACGTATTTATGGATGTAAATGAACATAAGCTATGTTGAATAATGTAGTTCAAAGTTTATTTTTTAAATGCATATGCATTAACGTTTACACATACATTTGTCTGTATGTAAATAAACAGTTCGATAGATCGTAATATTAACCCGTGCATTTCAACGAATTTTGAATGGCACACCTTCGCATATATGAACATATTAAATACGAGAGCTAGGATTTTATGCAACAGAAATGAGAAAATAATAAATCAAAAGTTCGTTCTGCTGAAAGTAACTTCTGACAAAAGGTTTGGTCAACATTTCGCATAGCACAGTCGGATTTCGTTCACTTTCCAATGGGCCATTGTTGTTTGTTATTGAACGAAATTAAAGTTTCTTTAAAAACCGCAATGTATTACTTTTCAACAAAATCACTTTCAAAAACTTAACGGCCACTTTTCCCACTTTGCATTTTTTAATAGCTTCGTGTTTCTAATTTAACGCTAAAATACGGCTTTGAAACATCTTGTCTCCGACAAACTTTTATTGCAACTGTTTTCATAAAGATTATTTTAATGAGCCTCAATGAACACTGTTTACACCTATTCAATTGGTTATTAGGATCTCTTTTTATCTATGTTTATTTAACATTTAAATTACCAACTCAATTAGTTGTATTTCCCTTCGGCGATTATTTGTTATCTTAAAAGTAACCGTATCACGTGATCGATCGTACACATTATGTCATGTGATAAGATGTCCAAAATGGCTGTTATTAGAAGACAATCTCACAAGTCACGCATGAAATAGGTAACCGTTGGCCACGTTAGAGAGGTGACCGTTGAAAAGAGTTAAATTACATAGTAATATTAGTTGGGCAGGTCTAAAAGTGACCGTTAGACAGAGGTGACCGGTAAGGCAGGTTAGACTGTATTCACATAAATTACTCTTTTGTTTTACCTTTAGGGGCCTTGAATCTGTCACCACCTTTATCAAATGGCAACGATCCTGTTTTTTCCTTCTGTTTTGGATCATAAGATCCTACTGGTGGAGCACAACCTATCAAACATAAGACATTCATGTGAAATTTAACGCTGATGAATTTTGCCTGTTTAACATAGCTTCTAAAGATTTAAACAATAAAGAGATCTGTCACTACAGCATAATCTGAATCACATCAGTGCTCATCCCCACAATAGTTGTGAATTTGAACCCTGTTCATGACGAGGTGTACTCGATACAACATTATGTGATAAAGTTTGTCAGTGACTTGTGACAGGTCGGTGGTTTTCTACACCTATAAAACTGAAATATTATTGAAAGTGGTGTTAAACACCACAAAACCAAACCATTTGAATGACTTATCAGTGTTAATTAATTTGCAGTATAAATGTTGATTTCCTTCTACCTGTAGTCTTAAGCTAACAACGGTTTTCTCCCAAGACAGTATCAGTTAGCTGTCAACATTTTTAGAATCTCCTATATATTTACAAGAAGATATTGGCATTTATATTCTCTTGAGATCAGACCTAATTAAAATTAGATGTTTGTTGGATCTTTTGTCAGTTATATATTAACATGTAATGACATCCTGTATAGGGTCATGTCAGAGGTCATATTATCAACTGTCAAATTAAATCAGAGACGAGCCTACCAAATCTGAACGTACATGTACACTGAGAGCTGTTGTCTAATTTATTTAACTGTCTTACTGTAAATACAAATGATAGGGTGGCAAAAATGAATGATAGATTATATCTCATATGACCAAAAACGGGATGCTCAGGCCTTTCAATAAGGAGCGGCACCAGGTATCTTTACCCACTTACAATGGTTATTGGTACCTCCTAATTTCAAAGAGTGCTGCATAAGATAATGATATTCATAAAAAATTTTCACATTTTAAGAAAAAGCACCGCCTGTAAATAGTGTAAGTACTGGTACACTTGAAAAATATTGAAGTCCTGGGATGTTATAAGATGTTAGTGCATTGAAAAAACATTTAATTCCTTTTTATTGCTTGATACCAGGAATGAATTATGTAAAAAATATTACTGATTTTTGTAAAATTGTGAATAAAATCTCTTCAGCGAGTGACCAGTTCAGGTCAAAAAGTTGTGTTTATATTGAAAATTAATGAATGTGGAATGGATCTATGTAAAAAGTACATCGGTAGTCAAAAACATAATTCCGATGATACTCTACATAGGCATATTCAGCCCTAGCCAGGGATACAAAGTGCAAACGGATACAGTGTAATAAACAAAAAAATATCAGTCAGAACACTGAACAGTTCCAAAATCCAATAGCAAAGTCGTAGAAAGAGGCAAAATTGACACCCTAAACACACAATCTCTGACCCTACTGGCTTGGTACCAACACGTCAATAAAAAGTAGCAGGGTTAAACTAGTTTTATCGACCCAACCTCCCTTCTCAGTGAAATGATGCAGTCATGCAAGTACTGGTACTTGTGAGTAAAATGCCAACCCAAACATATAACTGGGCAGACGTTATGAATATCAGAAAAAAAATGGCACCTCGAAAGTGAGTCCAGAACAAAAGTCCAGATGAGCCCAGAAGCACAATATGTATTTAAAATACATTTTTATGATTTTTATCAAATAAATTTATATGTTTTTAATAAATTTCAAATATATTTTATAAATTACAATGGCTTTTAAGATCCTTACAGTGGAAATTGGGGCGAGACCAGAAATATCCATTATCGGGCGATTGTAAAAGGAATGTCAAATATGAAACGCGCATGAAAAATTCCAGATAAATAAGTAGTTTAGCGATAACTTTTAAAAAAGAAAGTTAAGAAAATGAAAATAAATAGTTATTTCATATATATTATATTCTTGTTATAAAATTTGTTAATTTTATACAAAAAAAAAAACCAAAAAAACTATATACATGTATCAATGTTCTTACTTATTTTTTTCTTTTTCTCTCTTTTTGTTAAAATCGTGAATTTTTGTTACCCATCAAAACTATCAGATATGATCCAGGAAATTAAAAATGTTGAAACATTGATTAAATATTTAAATAAACTAAAACGTGATTGGCATTGCTCCAAATCCGGATATTTTATGCAGGTCCTGTAATTGACATTCCTTTTACAATCGCCCGACAACGAATATTTCTGGTCTCTCCCCAATTTCCACTGTAAGGACCTTAAAAGCCACTGTAATTTATAATATATATATGAAATTTATTAAAAACATATAAATTTATTTGATAGAAATCATAACCATGCATTTAAATATCATTTTGTGCTTCTGGACTCTTCTTCTTTGTTCTGGATTCACTTTCGAGACACCCAAAAAAGAACACTATACATATTAGTACTATTAGAGATAGCAGATGGAACAAAGTGTATTTAGGGAGAATGGACCTGATAACTTCCCACTCTGACCTGTGCAAGGCTCTCTGATCAGGACAGTAGATAGTAACTTAAGTGATGTACAGACTACAGAGTACAGTACATCATTTGACATTGAGTAGATAGATTGTTTATTTTTAGTATGTATGATGTATATTGTATATATATTTTGATGTATATGTAATGGAGTTGATTTTGATGGTGTATGTTTTGTCTTGTCATTGACATTATTTCACCTGAATTTGAAAAGAAAGTGCTTAATCTTACGAAACAACTGGAGTTACAACTTTTTGCTTCGACATTTAAATCCATTTTCACGCACCTGTATTCTCATTAAACCGTTTGACTGATGCCTTTGAAAATGACATCATAGACTCAAGCCAGCAAACGAATTAGGTCTAAAAACAGATTTATACAATGGGGACCGCCTGATTTTTCAAATAAATAGATATTTTGATTCTTCTGCTAGAGTTGACCAATGAAAAACGTTTCCGGAAGTAGAAATAATTCTCAGAATGCAATCTTCAACATCGGACAACCGCGTGAATTTACGCGTTTTATATTATAGAAAATAGTCTATTTTTCAATAAAGGCTCAATTTTAGATTATATGGAATATTTTTTTTATTAATATTTTCTTAAGTGAATGATACTCTTTATTACGAATTGGTTATTATATGAGAAAAATTTGCCATTAAATCCATTGAAAAATAATACAGATTTGTTCCGTTATTAGTTCTAGCCTTTAGTTTATTCTGTAAATTTTGTCTCTCCTGATATTGTCTTGTTTGTCAGAGCTGAGGGCAAAAGAAAATCTTTTGAAAATGCCAGAAAGTAAGAAAACTTAAATATTATTATGATCAACGTAGAAGACATATATATGTAGCTATATTACTTTTAGCAAATGAATTGTTTTGATTTAGAATTCCTTCGATTTTATTTTCTAACAGTAACACTAACACACTGAACAGTAACCAGAATATTATCAGAAATATGTATACAGTATGTGACACTATCATGACTATATCTATATAAATAAAGCATGTGTTGTTGTTGCAAACATCAGAGCAGAAAATGTCTTCGGAAGACTAATATCAACGAGATTAGGGGCCACAACTAGTCTATGATTTAATATGCATATTTCAAACAACAAGACTATATTTTACACTACAGAGTACAGTAAAAAAGAAATGTTAAACAAAACAAGGTTACAATGTATGCAAAACACAGTAAGGCGAAACATTACAAACTTACCCAAAACAAAATAAAACAATGAAATTCAATGATCTTCTGCAATCCAGATTTTGTGTCATATTTTGGAATATATGGGAATATATCTAGAAAGCCTACGAATCAAAATGGAAAAATGTGTAATTTTTCACCTAGAAGTATCGCCAAGTGTATGCAATAGTTTATTTAAGAAATAATTGATGGAAGCCAGAATTTTGATTTGGGTAACAATATTTTTGTAACCATATTTTAACAAGTGACAGGGGTTAACAAATCCCCTAGCCTGACGCCCGGGGCTAGTAATTTCCACATTTGGGCTAGCTGAAATAATCAGCTGTATGCCCGATGGGCTAGTAAAAATATATATCGGATATTGACAAACTTGTCAATATTCGCGTATCTACTTATATTCATATATGTTATATGTTGTTTAATCAGCAGCAATGTTTTATTTATTCAACCGCTAGTATTTTGTCGATATTGAGAGCAAAGAAGATAGAATAACTGCGTATTCTCGTCATAAAACAGCTTCAACAAACGACGGCTTACCGGAAATTTTGAAAATGAAATATCGGATTCCGGAACCTGGAACGACTATTTCCGGTTTTGCCGATAGTAAATTTTTTTTTTTTTTTTTTATATAATTAGATTTTTTTGACATGTGACCATAAACACACATATTTTTTTTTTTGACCTTACAGTGACCTGAACTGTGGAAAATAAATGAAAATAAAACGCAATACCAGATCTGAAAAGAAAGATAGTTAAACTAATATACATTGTACACGTATATTAGTACAAGGGTTCAAGTCTGCAAGTCGGATTCATGAAATCACGGTATTGACGAGGACTAGTGGTTCATAGATTCGGGCTAGTAATATTTGGGAGTATGCTAGCCCTGGGCTAGTGAGGTGGTCCAAGATTTGTTAACCCCTGAAGTGATAGAGATAAAATGCACCAATAATAATAAGGTATCAAACAAAAGTATTGCTACCATGAATTAATTTGATTCTGATTGGAAAACAGTATGCACGGGGAATGCATCTCAGTAAATTCCATTATCCTTCATCTTAAAAATCATTTTTTCAAGATAGACAAAACACGTATTTTCAAAATTACTGAACAAAATTACTCCAGTCAATTATTAATGCCTCTGATACTGGTAAGTTTATACAGGTTTTACTGTAATGACAGCTGTTATTTTATTAGTCAAGCTAAGGTTGGATTAAATTTAAGATTTAGAGCTAAGAAGTTAAATAGACAATAGACAATATTTTATTTGCACGAACACATTTACAATAAATGGTTATGGCAATAAGGGGATAATTGCATGACGACAGTACACTGTACGTCAACAAAAGACTGGTAGAAAATAGCTGAACAAATATCTAATTTTAAAAATAAAAAAGAGATCATTCCCCCCATCAAAGTTAATGATGAGCTTATTTAAGATAATAAAATAAAGTGTGAATTATTTAATAATTTTGTTGTTGCACAAACTGAGTTGGATGATGCAAATGTTGATCTTCCAAAATATTTTATCTGAATCGGAATACATGCTAAATAATATTAATATTACTGAATTAGACGTTGCAGGCCTCAAAGTAGGATTTTTAACCCAGGATCCTATTGGCTCCTTGGAGAGAAAAATTAGGAGCGAATTAAAAAAATTAGGAGCCAAGAAGACATTCAACAGGCGAAGTGGGTTGATCCACTGGACTAACGCAGTGGTTACTACCGCCAGGGGTATGGGATAAATGGTGCAAAATGCTGCATTTTGGCAATATTCATAAACCTAATTTGATATCTTGAATACATTGTTTTATGAAAGTGCACTTTCAAAATAAAAAATAAAAATTGTAAGAAAAATTTTCAACAGAGCTCAATGCAACAGTAAACAGTTCCATAGCCAGGTGAAAAAATGTAGACAAACACTAATTATGTTGCCTGGCAGCCAGATATCACTCTGGTTTTACTGAGTTTGTATTGCTCCATCTTGAGTTTTAAATGTGGTTTGTGTTGGTGTAATTTTCTATGTCTTTATTTTGTCTTGTAAGTGGTAGTATATGATCTTGTGCTGTATAGGACACTTTGATACCCTTCTAGTATTTCACCCTAAACCAATGTACATCTTTATGAAAATTTTATAATTATTTGATTAATTATCATCATCATTATCACTGCAATCTGATGGCCAGTGTGTGTAGTTCCCCATTTTCCTATTAGTGCTAAACCAATGACCTATTGAGTCACTTGGATCAAATTTCTCAACACTGGAGCCTTCACCACTAAGTCTGATCAGGGTTTCAACTGTGCTGGTGTTCAAAGCTGATCGGACATCACATTTTATCGTATTTTGTGCTGAAAATTGTTGAATGTTCACTCACATTGTGCACAGGATATTGCAAAACTTGCGGAAATGTGGTTCCGTTCCATCTAGTTTTAATATTACGACAATCGTTTGCACGTTTGAATTGATGTATGATTCAATTGTTATGAAAATGATCACGATTTAAGACAAAATCAGATTTGCGTTTGAAAAAATGTACTAAATTGACAGTGAATAATGAAATGTTTCGTCATGACTTAGTTCAAATCGAGAAGCTAAAGGACAGAGGAGCCGCATTTCCGGAAGTTTACGTTTTTAAACTTGGTCGCCAATTCGGCACCATATGACAAAAGTTTGGTCGCAAAATTATATCTTTAGGCGCCATGGCGACCAAACTAGTTGCAAAATTGAGCCCTGCGTTGTTGATTTGCTTTATATTCTTGATATATCGAAAGCTGTTGGACCCGACGGAATTGGCCCCCGTATATTTAAGGAAGGAGCGTCAGTTTTAAAATACCCCTTATGTAAGATATTTAATATTTCCCTATGAAGCGGTGTCTTTCCTTCCGATTGGAAGAAAGCTAACCTCTGTCCAGTTTTCATAAAAAGACAGCCCTGCATTGTTACAAAATTATCGTCCGATATTGCTGATTAGTATCGTTGGTAAAGTCATGGAGCGATGTGTATTTAAACATTAATAATTATTTGCTCAATCATAATATTATAACGCATTGTCAGTCTGGCTTTACCAAAGGCGATTCAGCTATCAACCAATTGGTGGATATTACTAACAATATCGGAAAGGCTTTGGATGACGGAAAGGAATTTCGAATTGTTTTCTGCGATGTTAGCAAGGCATTCGATAAAGTTTGGCATCGTGGACTTTTGCATAAACTATATAATTTTTATTTTGTATAAATTGAAAAATTATGGGTTTGGTAGAAATATTATCATTTGGTTAGAACATTATTTGCAAGATCGATTACAAAATGTTGCTATTAATGGATGTTATTCATCCTGGCAGTATATAAATGCCGGCGTTCCACAAGGTTCTATTAGGTCCTCTTCTATTTTTATTATGCATAAATGATATTGTCGATAATATTCAGTCCCAAGTTAGATTGTTTGCTGATAATACCAGTATATTTCTTATAGTCGATAATGCAATTGAAACAGCAGACATTCTCAACAGGGACTTGAATACTATCACATCTTGGTCTAACAAATGTTTGGTTAGTTTTAATCCTCGGAAAACCGAAACGATGGTTATCTCGCGCAAAGTCAACAAACCACATCATCCATCTCTAGTCATGAATAACCAGCAACTCGAAGATGTGAAATATCATAAACATCTAGTTGTAACAATCTCCGATGATGGCTCATGGAACAAATATATTGAACTGTCATTGACAAAGCATATTTAAGGTTAAATATTCTTTGTATGTTAAAATTTAAGCTAGATAGATTATCACTTGAAAAGTTGTATTTATCTTTTATCAGACCACAATTAGAATATGGGGATGTAGTGTGGGACCCTCATAATATATACTTAATTAATATTTTGGAAAAGGTTCAAATTGAAGCGATGAGGATCATATCGGGTGGGACAAAATTAACTCCTTTAAGGCAATTATACAAAGAAACCGGATTATTAAAACTAAAAGATAGACGGGAAAACCATAAGCTCATTCAACTATTTAAAATACAAAATGACTTAACTTCGGCATCTTTATCAACTTTGATTCCTAACCGCTTTCAGGATGTGCAACACCAGACATAACAATGTGTTTCCGTTGCCAAGAAGCTGAACATCACTCTATGCTAGTTATTTTCTACCATCTACTTTAAAATTATGGAATTCTCTACTGCCAGAAATAAAAGACTGCCCATCCCTTAGCATTCTCAAATCTAGACTTACTTCTAGAGTTGATCATGATAATGTACCTAAATATTATTATTACGGTCCAAGACTGACACAAATATTACACGCTCATCTTCGTATGAGAAGTAGTTCTCTACATGAACATTTGTATATAAAAAATATTATTAATAATCCTAATTGTTTGTGTGGAGAGATTGAATCTACATATCATTATTTATTTAAATGTCCGAAATATACTCGTCAACGAAATGGTCTTTTTCGAAAGCTATTTCAGCTACTGAACATTCGACCTTCGGAAAATTTACTATTATTTGGTAGTCCTGACCTTGATATTGATTCAAATATTATTGTTTTTGCGACAGTGCATAAATATATTTCGCAAAGTAAACTATTTTCATAAAACTCAGATACATTATGTGATTTTATATCCAGAGTGCAACCTACAATTTCCCTTTTTTTTCCCTTCCTTTAATTTTCAGTTAATTAAGCAATGTTAAATGAATTGAGTATGTTTTAATGACTATTTTCAATTTTTCATGTGTTTTTTTAGGAAACGGATTACGCTTATTTCTGAATCCTATGTTTTACATTTTTGTATTGTATTATGAAAAAAAGTTTATATGTTTATTGTTATTTATCAATAAAATATGTTTAAATCATTAAGGGATAGGTAACCTCAGCCTCATTCCTGTTTGAAATTTTTGTGAACTAATGCCAATGGGTATGTTAGTAACATTGTATACACAAAGCACATGTAAAAAATTGAACAGCTGAAATGATTGTAGTTGAATGTTTATTTATTTTCAGAGAAATGAATACATGAAAATAATATTTTATACATTATATATTTCAGGAGACTCTGAGGTTTTCTCTAATCCACTTCCTCCAGAAAATCATCACTATAGTGATGATGAAGATGAAGGGTAGGTAACTCAATATCTTCTTGTATACACAGTAGTCCTTACTGCAGCGGGGCCGTCGTGGTCATGATCGTAATCATATGGTAGATTTACAACTACCTATGCAATCAGTGCCTATCACCACTGAAGTTGTGAGTTCGAACCCTGCTCAGGCGTATGCAATACAACATTATGTGATAAAGTTTGTCAGTTACTTGCGACAGGTCGGTGGTTTTCTCTGGTCACTTCGATATCCTTCACCAATAAAACTGACTGCCTCGATATAACTGAAATATTGTTGAAAGTGGCGTTTAACATCATAAACCATAAACAACCACCTTACTGAAGCAGAAGACATTTTTTACTGTCATTAGTTAAACAATCAACCAGTACTACACGATTTGTATTATCTTGTATCTGTGAACTGTTGTTACTTGTACATATCAAGTTTATTTCTCATTGTCAGCTTAATGCTGAGACAAGAATTGAAGAATAATGTAGATTTTTTGGTCTCAAATCTCTTGCAACAGTCTTCGCGTTAACCCACTTGCCCAAAGCCCGGGACAAGTAAAACTGGATTCGGAAAATTAAGAAAGACTTTGTTTGAATAAATAGATTTTTTTTTCTAAATTTGGCTTTTGGACAAGTAGGTGATAAAAATGAAGGCAAAGACTATTGAAAGAGTTGACAAATGCTTCAGAGATTCTCATGAGAAATACATGTAGCATGTCATCCTTTGTTTAAACATTACAAAATGTATTTTATTTACCAGTGAATGAAATGTTTGTTAAAATGCAAAATTTATATATGAGAGAATGTTATCCTTTTATACTGAGATGTATGGGTCATAAGTTTCATACAATCAAACACTAGTCTATAGTTGAATTGAAATATAAAATTAATGGCACTTTTTTTTCTCATGAGTGAGTGAGTTAACACTAAATGAGCAGTTTTTCAGCTACATGTATATCATGCATGGTGAGAACAAATTACAATTAAATGATGATGATGGCCACTTGTACTAGACCAACATGCTTAGTTGGATTTTTATAGTGCTAGCTCACTGACTGAAACAACACGCTGCGGGAAGACATGTCGCTCCACTCAAACACATTATCCTCATTCCAAGCCAATCAGTCTTTACCCCTCCTCCTTAATGATGCATGCTTAGCGGAGATGCATCAAAGACTAATTTTATAATCTTCGGTTTGACCCGACCCGGTCTCAAACCCATCATCTACTGCACTTGATGCAAATTTTACATGATTACAATAGTAAGTTTCTACATTGATAAATATTGATATGTTATTAGAAAATGTTGTACACGTATCATTTGTATCATATATGTTATAAGTTGAGTTATTAAAAACTTTTAATTAATTGTTACAGACATCCACTGACTAATGATGACTTTAGGAAGATGCTAATGACCCCGCGGGGTCCTGGACCAGCAGCCAAACAACACCATCAACAACCACATACTTCATCAACTTTACCAAAGAAACATACTATACTGTAAGTTTAGGTCAAATGGATCAAATCCTAGCCTATTGTTGTACCTTAATTTTCCATTTTATTAACTGATGAATTATGGGTAAATTTCTAGTTCCATCTAAACACCAATATTTTTCATGTAATGCTAGGGTTGGTGTATGATTTTCTGCTGCTGACTTTTCGTGTACAGAAGTCTGAGAATACACAAGTTTCTAAAATGGAAAATGGAGTGAAAATGAATTATTATCTTTAAAGGAGGGGGCTGTAGTGGCCGTGATCGTATGGTAGTTGGATTTATAACTACCTATGCAATCGGTGCCTATAACCACTGATTTAATTTAATTCTTTATAACCACTGATGTGAGTTTGAATCTTGATCAAGGTGAGGTGTACAGCATTATGTGAAAAGTTTGTATCAAGGTGAGGTGTACAGCATTATTTGAAAAGTTTGTCAGTGACTTGCGACAGGTCGGTGGTTTTCTCTGGGACCTCCGCGTTTCCTCCACCAATAAAACTGACCGCCACGATATAACCGAAATATTGTTGAAAGTAGTGTTTAACACCATCAAACGAACAAACAAACAGTATCTTATAAGGATATTATAAATATTATGGGGATTTTAATTTTGTTGCAATTGGACAACAATTTTAGCTAAAATATGACCAACTCCTTAAAGCATTCATGATCAATTCATCCATGTGCCAATTGATTTTCTGTGCATGAATGTCAGTAACATTTTTTCAGAGTCTTGAAGAGAGCAATCCCTGAAAATTCTTAATATTTTGAACCCTATAAAAGAATCCAGAAATTGATTTACTTCTGGACATTAAAAATTTAGCGATATATTTGAAATAATTAAAAATGAAAAAAAATATATACATGTATATATATTTTTAAAATGTATAGTGCATCTTATTTAAACACTATTCTCTTTCAGTAAAAAGACAATATGAGTAATGTGTAGTAGCCTTTATGTGAAACCTGTCTAAACGGAACCTCCTTGGAACCAGCTATTGTGTTCAGAATAGACAGGCGTTTGATTTATACAGGTTAAATTAACAAAGATTTCCTACATGTACATTGGACTTTTTTTAAAGTTTGGTTTATACAGGATTTTAATTTATTCAGTGTTTGTTTAATCAAGTTTCACTGTAATAGATTTTATTGAATGGTGCTTGGAAAATCATTTATGAAATTAATTTATCATTAATTATACTTTTTGTACTTTCTTCTGTCAACTAAATTGTCTCATTATTTTATTTTGTTAGAGAATTACCTAAAGATGATGAAGATGAAGATCCTGCTACAAGAAGAAGGAAGAAGAAAATGTAAATATTCATACATAATTGTTGTATTTGTCACATTCTATACTAATCTCTCGGAAGAATTTTAATTGGGGGATGCCAATTTTTCCTAGTTTGAAGAATCATAAATTTGTGAGTAGGGCTCACCAAACTAGGAGGAGTGGGTGAAATTCTGGCCCTATATCTGCTGAAGTCATCCTCCCTTGGCTCAAAAGTGAAATTAAAGTTGCCTTGTTCTCTTTGCAAGTCGCTCCTTTCTTGCAAACTTTTTTTGTTTTATGGTAAAGCTCATCGACAAAGCAGTTGTAATTCATGTGAAAAAGAGAAAAAGGCTTATTCAAGGAATAAAGATGTATTAATTTGTTGATACAAAAATTTGAGAAGAATCACAGCAAACTTCTAAATTTATAATGACGAAATTCCAGGTGAAAATTAAATCCCAAGTATACAAACAGATGTATCCTGTTCCTAATTAGTTGTTGCCATGGTGGATTGTGTTATATTTTATTATTTAAACAAATCTTGAGTAATGTAGCCTTTTCAAAGCTAAACAAGCAACTTGTCAAGTTTTAAACATGCTGGTGGTTTTGTGGAAATATGGGAAGGAAACAAACATTTTTATGTCATGTATATCTTACAGATTTCAAGGCAAAACGAATAAAATCTTAATCAATAAATATAAGATCAACAACAATAATACCAATACATTTAACATGAAGATAAAGTTAAATATGAAGGATAATAATAAGATATTATCAAAATCACACTTGAAATTATAATTTTTTTTAAATGATTCGAAAAAAATGTTCTCTGAGGGAGAAGTCAAGTCTCCCTATTTTTTACAAGTGTGGTGAGCCCTGTGGTTTTTTTTTAACATTACAACTGTGACCTTACATTTCAATAGTTGTTTAACCTTCATAGATGAGATGAATCATATGTCCACAAAATTCGATGCCTCTAAATAGTTGATGTACAATACAGTAGTTCCCTATTACCAACCCTTCTGCAATGAGAAAGTAGCCTTATAATAGGTGTGATATATCTTGAGTTGTATTTTACAATCTTGGAGCATCTGAAATATAAACTGATGAGAGTGTTGGTCATCGTAGGAAATAGTTGGTCGTCGTTGGAAGTAGTTGGTCGTCGTTGGAAGTAGCCTTATAATAAGAAGGGACTCGTTACTGTAATTACATTTTGTTTGTTGGTTTTTTTTTTTTTTAGAGATTTTACTGTTAATGATAAATCATTGTCTACTTTATTTTAGTTATTATGCCAAACTCAAACGTATGGAAGAAGAGAAACAGAAAGAATTGGAGTTAAAATACAGAGATAGAGTACGTATCACACTTTATATCTTTCATGTGGTCCTAGAAGTTTGAATGTAGGAAATATCTACCACAGAACATCCAAACAACAATCACAACAGTTTCCTCCACCAATAAAACTGACTGCAACGATATAACTGAAATATCATTGAAAGTGGCATTAAACACCATAACTAAGACTAACTAACTAAAATTCTGAGCTTAGAAATTGTTTATTGTAGGCTAGAGAACGAAGAGATGGTAATAATAAAGATTATGAAGAAACTGAGATAATAAGTACAACAGCAGATTACAGGGCTGTGGCACCAGATGTTAAAGCGTATGTATTTATACAGAGCGATGGCGAGTGAAGAAATACTAATGAAATAATGTTTTCCATGTTAACATGTCATACCAACTATGGCTTTCATGAATTATTTTGATTCTAATAGTAAAAATCTATTTTTTGAAGCAGAAGGCAATATTAAGTGAAATGCATCTCAAACAAAATCCACTAACCTTCATCGTAATGGCATTATGTATATGATGATCTTGTATAAATATGTGATAACTCTTAGAATTGAATGCCATAATTTGTCTGAGAGTGCACACGTGCAAGGTATAATGTACATTTATCAGGAATTTTATCATGGCATTGAAGGAAGGGCATCATATAATTAGAATTTAAGATTACTGTTATTGTACATATTTTTGTGATCAAATTCATATCATGAACTTGTTGATAGACCTCCATCTTGGAATTCGATCAATACACCAGTGAACATACCCAGTTAAAGGTTAATGGTATTTATCATCACTATTAGCAATTTGTTCAGCTGTATCATGACTACCAGACTTATTGGGGCAGTCCTTGAGTTGTAGGTATCTGGAAACCTTAACACTTGATGTGGGACACGACCCAATTAAGTAGAGTTAGACAGATGACCCAATTAAGTAGAGTTAGACACATGACCCAATTAAGTAGAGTTAGACACATGACCCAATTAAATAGAGTTAGACACATAACCCAATTAATTAGAGTTAGACAGATGACCCAATTAAGTAGAGTTAGACACATGACCCAATTAAGTAGAGTTAGACACATGACCCAATTAAGTAGAGTTAGACACATGGTCAACTTTTAAAAACTTTTAAAAATCATATAATTAGAATTTATGATTACTGTTATTGTACATATTTTTGTGATCAAATTCATATCATGAACTTGTTGATAGACCTCCATTTTGGAATTCGATCAATACACCAGTGAACATACCCAGTTAAAGGTTAATGGTATTTATCATCACTATTAGCAATTTGTTCAGCTGTATCATGACTACCAGACTTATTGGGGCAGTCCTTGAGTTGTAGGTATCTGGAAACCTTAACACTTGATGTGGGACACGACCCAATTAAGTAGAGTTAGACAGATGACCCAATTAAGTAGAGTTAGACAGATGACCCAATTAAGTAGAGTTAGACAGATGACCCAATTAAGTAGAGTTAGACACATGACCCAATTAAGTAGAGTTAGACACATGACCCAATTAATTAGAGTTAGACAGATGACCCAATTAAGTAGAGTTAGACACATGACCCGATTAAGTAGAGTTAGACACATGGTCAACTTTTAAAAAGCCATACCTGCAACAAATATAGAACATACAGTACACTCAAGGACATATTGTGGTGGATCACCTTCAGAGACGGACTGCCTGTCATGTCTGACTTGGAGTCTACAGGTGTTTGTTGATTGCACACCTGTTGTGTGAATATCTGATAGTGGCTAAATTGGGGGTCGTAAATTTGTACCTGAAGGTGATAAAGCTATGACTTACATGTACCTGTTCTTGTATTTATTTAATCACACATTACAATTTTAATTCAATAATTTTAGACAAATCAAAACAAAAATTATGTTTTTTTTTTCAAGTATTCATGGCCATGTTTGTGAAAAAAGATGAAGAAAATAAAATTAGTTATTCTCATTTGTTTCCTTTTTACTGAAAAAAAAATGTAATTCAATATTTATAATTACTGATAAAAGACAATTTTAACATCAATATACTACTTGAATTTTTACATTTTTATCACCTTACTTTGATCATTTACATGAAAAGAATTATTAGTTTCAAATTAATCAAGCTGTTTTAAAACAAGTTACAGATGGTTTTTTACAGGTAAAGCTACTAAATGTGTAAAATAATTTTTATTTTTTCTAATAATGAAGAACAAATGAATAAAGATGATTATTAAAAATTAAAGCAATGAATGTGTATTTACTTTAAATAGTAAAGAATGATTTATCAAAATTGATTGCACAGAAAAACTAATATTGTTAAAAATCATATAATCCACTTAATTTATCACTTCAAAACTAGTCCTATAGAAGTTTAATAAATATGTTTTTTTTTTACATATTCATGTACACATATAATTGCAAAATAAAGGACCATAGTCAGACAAAATGATTTATTCAAACAAAATTTTTTTTGGTATGTCAAATAGTATTTCAAATTTAAAAGAGAAAGAGACAGTCAGATGGGGGCTGGGGAAAAGCTAACATTAATTTGAGAATTGACAACAACTTTTGTTACTTTTTGAAATATTTGTGTAGCCCTGAAAAGGGCTGTTTTTCTTGTGTAGTCCTGAAAAGGGCCGTTTTCTGTAAACGTTGTTACTGCTGTTTGATGCCATTGATTTTTGCCTGGAATTCTGGTTGCTGAAGCTTTTCTGCAAAGTACTTGAGCGATCTGTGTCGGGATCTTTCAGGGAAAACTTGTTTCAATTTTGGTTGTTGATTCCCGGATTTGTCTGTTTCACAGACTTCGATTTTTTTCCGTATTTTGTATTATTTTTGTCACTCTAGACAGCTTCCTTAGTCAGTTAGTGATCCGTATTTTGTTGTTACTTCCATTGTGGCAAAATTTGATGACTTTCAGAAGTATGATCGTTTTTTTGTTTTACAGGTGTGTCATTTGCGTCAAACATTTAAACCTACTGCTGAATCGTGTATTTTCGTTCACATAATTTTACAAGAGACTGAAGAGTGTAAAATGTGACCTAAATTTATATGTACATTTTTTCGGTTCGCAACTAAATTTCAGCAGATTTTTATCTTAAAAATACAAACTTTTTAATGTTGTTTGATGTGAAGGTTTGCAATTTTTAAACTTAAATCGGCTGAAACTTATTGATTTACCCAACCGATATAATAACACCGCAAGATTAAATCTAAAAATAGATAGATTCCAGGTAAATAATGAATATTCAAGAGATGGGATGCGAACGGAACAAATACACATCGAAATTTTAAATCATATTTCACACACTTGTAGAATTATGTGCACGAAAAAACACAATTCAGCTGAAGGTTGAAAATATTGAAAACACAAACAACACACATATAAAACAACAAAAAAACGATCGTACTTCTAAATGTCAGCAAATTTTGCCACAATGGAGTAGTGTAGATTCAGTGAGAAAAGACAGCTAAATAAGGTCTAAAAATAGATAGATTCCAAGTAAAAAATGAATATTCAAGAGATGAGCTTAGAGTTGGAAAAAACCACGAAAATAGAACAAATTGTAAAATATATTTAGTGAAGGACTACTGATTTTCATAAAATTCGGCAGAAATAAATTATTTTCTACATGCTTCCACAAACAAGAATAGTTTGATTCTAATAAATATTGATGACCCTTGACCCATGTCTCATTTTATCCAAACCACGCTACATGAAAAAGAAATTTTATTCAAAATTAACCTAATCAGGTCATATCCTGTCACAGGTAACAATTAAAGGCAATTAAACATTTAATCTTGTTAACTACACCTGTTGGCTCAACTCTTTAGTTTTATGACCCTTTTTATTGCACCTGTCTCCATCCGACCTGTTGTCTGACATGTCAAATCCGACATGTCGGACATCTATCCCAATATGTCCATGAGTGTACTGTATTTTACATGTGCTAACTTCTATCCAATAAAAACTGATGTGTCTGTTTACTGTTTATTATTATTACTTTTAAATACATTTCACTTACTTGTAAAGATCTGTATTTATTAAGTTTGAGAAGATACCACAAGAGTTTAATCAGAAACCATAAATCAAAGAAGAACAGACAATACATTGGGCAAAAGAGGAAAAAAGACTAAATGACAAACAATTAACTACAAAGAACTACACAAAAAACTAAAGATTGAGCAACACAAACCCCACCAAAGAGTGGGGGTGGAATCAGGTGTCCTAGAATGGTAAGCAGTTCCAACTCCACAAATGTTTAAGACTTATCACTTTCTCTAAAGATGTTAACTGTTTTAGACTAGACATCAATAGACAATGTATACATTTTACTTACAGTGGAGAGAACTATGCTGAAAGAAGAAAACAGGTGATTCAGGAGTCTAAATATCTTGGTGGTGACATGGAACATACTCACTTGGTGAAAGGTCTAGATTTTGCTTTATTAGAAAAGGTGAGATAAGAAATGATTTTCTTCTGTAAGTGGAACTTTTCATGTAGCACAACCCATAAAAGACAGCTTTGGGGGATGCTGTCTTCTGTGGGGTCGCTTGTCACATGGGATGATGGAATTTTGAAAATAGCACAGTTAAAACTATGTAGGAAGTAGTTTTAACTTTCCTGTAATGTTTGGCTCACCTTGCCCAAAAGAGTCATGTGAGTTTGTGCAATGACATAGTGACTTGCTGTCCGTCAGTCTGTTCATCTGTAAATTTCACAAATTAATCTACATCTCTGAATCCACTGAACCTTTTGAACTGATACTTTGTAGGAATAGGTTTGAAAGGTCCTCTACAAAAATTCCTCATTGTCTTGATGTAATGAAAAAAAGGTCTCTATTGGCAATTCTTGTATGCGAATTACTGAAATTGTAAAAATCTTCTACTCTGAAACAACTAGTCCAAATGATTTGTTAGTTGGTGTAAATAATGAATTTAAGATACTCTAAAGAAATATTCTGCTATTAATCCAAAATAATGGATATTAATGTCTTTCATTTTTTTGCATAAAATTCAGTCTTTTTGAGAAAAGATGGATGGAAAGATTGAAAGATCTTCATACATTTCTTTTATTGTTTAATATAAGAACTTTATTATAGTATTATAGTATAATGGACAGAAATATTGTCATAGTACACTATATTTATATAATCTGACAATACTGAGCAAATTATGGCTAAAATCTGTTAATTTATTTTTGCCGATTTAGTGAAAATAAATGTTGGAACTATAATTTCTTAGCCAAGTTGGAACAATGTTAAACTCGGTTATTGATTTTGATGAAGACCATGTAAACAATGAAAATATAAAAGAAGAGCTTTAAAAGATGTTTTATTGTTCAGTTTGTTGAGAAGGATATAAACCATGTGTACCTAAATAGAAGGATATAAACCATGTGTACCTAAATAGAAGGATATAAACCATGTGTACCTAAATAGAAGGATGTAAACCATGTGTACCTAAATAGAAGGATATAAACCATGTGTACCTAGATAGAAGGATATAAACCATGTGTACCTAAATAGAAGGATATAAACCATGTGTACCTAAATAGAAGGATATAAACCATGTGTACCTAAATAGAAGGATATAAACCATGTGTACCTAAATAGAAGGATGTAAACCATGTGTACCTAAATAGAAGGATATAAACCATGTGTACCTAAATAGAAGGATATAAACCATGTGTACCTAAATAGAAGGATGTAAACCATGTGTACCTAAATAGAAGGATATAAACCATGTGTACCTAAATAGAAGGATATAAACCATGTGTACCTAAATAGAAGGATATAAACCATGTGTACCTAAATAGAAGGATATAAACCATGTGTACCTAAATAGAAGGATATAAATCATGTGTACCTAAATAGAAGGATATAAACCATGTGTACCTAAATAGAAGGATATAAATCATGTGTACCTAAATAGAACTCAATTCCATATTATATTATCAAAACTAGAAATAACCAGCACTACTTAGCATAGTTCATTACAATTGATAGGAACAACAATATGTAGATCAGGCCTTTAAATAAAGGGTGGTACCAGATACTTTTACTCGTCTAAAATGGTCTATGGTACCCCCTGATTTTAAAGAGTGTTGTATAAGATATTCATAAAAATTATTCAAATCTTTAAAAAAAAAAACCAAAACACTGTAAATAGTGAAGTATTGATAGACTTGAAAAATATTTAAAGCTCTGGTAGATTGAACTAAAATACTTATGGCATATATAAAATTTAAATTAAGAAGAAAACTTTCATTTTAATATAAGAATATGATTAATAAGGGAGGTCAAGTTCACAATTCAAAATAAATTGAAGTAAATCTTTTCACAAATCTATTTTAGGTGCGTGCAGAAATCAGCAATAAAGAAAAAGAAGATGAAGATGCCATGGAAACGGCAGTTACACAAACAAAGTAAGGTTTACATACATTTATTTTGTTTAATTTTTATTTTAAGTCTATTTTATTGTTCTATTTTGTGATGCTTATCTGGGTTAATTTAAGTTAATAAATATTACCAATTGATTTTTTTTCTTACTCCAAGCTATTCAAGCTAACCTCTTAGTTCTAGACAATGGTGTTCAGATATATAATCAAAAGTCTCTACAAGGGAGATAATTAGACATGCTACATAAATAAACTTAAAATGATTAAGGGTTAGGGTTATGGTATTTAACGTCACTTTCAACAATATTTCAGTTATATCGTGGCGGTCAGATTTATTGGTGGAGGAAACCAGAGTAAACTGAAAAAAACAACAGACCTACCACAAGTCACTGACAAACTTTATCACATAATGTTGTATAGAGTACACCTCGGCATGAGCTGGATTCAAACTCACAACGTTAGTGGTGATAGGAACTGATTGCATGGGTACGGTGGTTGTAAATCCATCTATCATACAATCATGACAACGATGGGCACCAAAGTAAACAGTATATCTATTGTTGAGAAAATCTTTTACTAGAATGTACTGAATCATGTTTGTTTACTTTTAGGGAAGAAAAACCAGAGGACACAGGTCCAAAAATAGAATTCAAGACAAAAATGGGTATGTTTTATATAGTGTATTTATAGGATGAAGATTGAAAATTTGAAAACAGAAAACTACAGTTATAAGTAAGGAAGGAAATGATAAAGTTTCAGAAAACAAGAACAACATTTCCTATTTTTGACTATTATAGATCAGCTGATTGATTGATTGACTGTTGTTTAACGTCAATGAGGTGTATTTCCACTCATGATGAGGACAAGTTTACAAACTATTGATCTTGTTGATAAAAAGACATGGTACTAGGATGTACCTATTAGTGGAAAATTAGATTGCCACAGGAAAAAGAAGATATAATAATAGATTGAGTTGAAAATTTTTGCCTTGCAACATTTGCAACGACCACTTGTGATAAATTGATTGATCGAATATGTAACAATTATTAGCAAATAAGAAATTGTTATAGTTTGAAATTGTTCTTTTAAACCGTTACATTTGTATTTTTTCAGCAAGAAATATTTATAAGATCTTATTTCAAAACAAACTTCCTGAGAGGAATGAGTTATTTTTACCAAGACGTATGGCCTATGTGGTGGATTTAGAAGATGAATATGCAGACGCTGATGTACCAACAACTATTGTCAGGAGTAAAGCTGATTGTCCGACAGTCGATGTAAGTTTTCTTTGATTGAATATTATAGTTGCTGACTATATATATAAACGGGTAAGGAGTTACAGTCAAACCTGTCTAAACGCAACCCTGAATAAATGGAAATTCTGTATAAAATTAGAGTCCTAATGTAAGAAATCTTTGTTAATTTATCCTGTATAAACTGACTATTAGATAGAGTCCTAATGTAAGAAATCTTTGTTAATTTAACCTGTATAAACTGACTATTAGATAGAATCCTAATGTAAGAAATCTTTGTTAATTTATCCTGTTTAAACTGACTATTAGATAGAGTCCTAATGTAAGAAATCTTTGTTAATTTAACCTGTATAAACTGACTATTAGATAGAATCCTAATGTAAGAAATCTTTGTTAATTTAACCTGTATAAACTGACTATTAGATAGAATCCTAATGTAAGAAATCTTTGTTAATTTAACCTGTATAAACTGACTATTAGATAGAATCCTAATGTAAGAAATCTTTGTTAATTTAACCTGTATAAACTGACTATTAGATAGAGCCCTCATGTAAGAAATCTTTGTTAATTTAACCTGTATAAACTGACTATTAGATAGAATCCTAATGTAAGAAATCTTTGTTAATTTAACCTGTATAAACTGACTATTAGATAGAATCCTAATGTAAGAAATCTTTGTTAATTTAACCTGTATAACTGACTATTAAATAGAGTCCTAATGTAAGAAATCTTTGTTAATTTAACCTGTATAAACTGTCTATTAGATAGAATCCTAATGTAAGAAATCTTTGTTAATTTAACCTGTATAAACTGACTATTAGATAGAGTCCTAATGTAAGAAATCTTTGTTAATTTAACCTGTATAAACTGACTATTAGATAGAGTCTTAATGTAAGAAATCTTTGTTAATTTAACCTGTATAAACTGACTCTTAGATAGAGTCCTAATGTAAGAAATCTTTGTTAATTTAACCTGTATAAACTAACTATTAGATAGAGTCTTAATGTAAGAAATCTTTGTTAATTTAAACTGTATAAACTGACTATTAGATAGAGTCCTAATGTAAGAAATCTTTGTTAATTTAACCTGTATAAACTGACTATTAGATAGAATCCTAATGTAAGAAATCTTTGTTAATTTAACCTGTATAAACTGACTATTAGATAGAGTCCTAATGTAAGAAATCTTTGTTAATTTAACCTGTATAAACTGACTATTAGATAGAATCCTAATGTAAGAATCTTTGTTAATTTAACCTGTATAAACTGACTATTAGATAGAGTCCTAATGTAAGAAATCTTTGTTAATTTAACCTGTATAAACTGACTATTAGATAGAATCTTAATGTAAGAAATCTTTGTTAATTTAACCTGTATAAACTGACTATTAGATAGAGTCCTAATGTAAGAAATCTTTGTTAATTTAACCTGTATAAACTGACTATTAGATAGAATCCTAATGTAAGAAATCTTTGTTAATTTAACCTGTATAAACTGACTATTAGATAGAGTCTTAATGTAAGAAATCTTTGTTAATTTAACCTGTATAAACTGACTATTAGATAGAATCCTAATGTAAGAAATCTTTGTTCATTTAACCTGTATAAACTGACTATTAGATAGAGTCCTAATGTAAGAAATATTTGTTAATTTAACCTGTATAAACTGACTATTAGATAGAGTCCTAATGTAAGAAATCTTTGTTAATTTAACCTGTATAAACTGACTATTAGATAGAATCCTAATGTAAGAAATCTTTGTTAATTTAACCTGTATAAACTGACTATTAGATAGAATCCTAATGTAAGAAATCTTTGTTAATTTAACCTGTATAAACTGACTTAGATAGAATCCTAATGTAAGAAATCTTTGTTAATTTAACCTGTATAAACTGACTATTAGATAGAGTCTTAATGTAAGAAATCTTTGTTAATTTAACCTGTATAAACTGACTATTAGATAGAGCCTTAATGTAAGAAATCTTTGTTAATTTAACCTGTATAAACTGACTATTAGATAGAATCCTAATGTAAGAAATCTTTGTTAATTTAACCTGTATAAACTGACTATTAGATAGAGTCTTAATGTAAGAAATCTTTGTTAATTTAACCTGTATAAACTGACTATTAGATAGAGTCCTAATGTAAGAAATCTTTGTTAATTTAACCTGTATAAACTGACTATTAGATAGAGCCCTAATGTAAGAAATCTTTGTTAATTTAACCTGTATAACTGACTATTAGATAGAATCATAATGTAAGAAATCTTTGTTAATTTAACCTGTATAAACTGACTATTAGATAGAATCATAATGTAAGAAATCTTTGTTAATTTAACCTGTATAAACTGACTATTAGATAGAGTCCTAATGTAAGAAATCTTTGTTAATTTAACCTGTATAAACTGACTATTAGATAGAGCCCTAATGTAAGAAATCTTTGTTAATTTAACCTGTATAAACTGACTATTAGATAGAATCATAATGTAAGAAATCTTTGTTAATTTAACCTGTATAAACTGACTATTAGATAGAGTCCTAATGTAAGAAATCTTTGTTAATTTAACCTGTATAAACTGACTATTAGATAGAGCCCTAATGTAAGAAATCTTTGTTAATTTAACCTGTATAAACTGACTATTAGATAGAATCCTAATGTAAGAAATCTTTGTTAATTTAACCTGTATAAACTGACTATTAGATAGAATCCTAATGTAAGAAATCTTTATTAATTTAACCTGTATAAACTGACTATTAGATAGAGCCCTAATGTAAGAAATCTTTGTTAATTTAACCTGTATAAACTGACTATTAGATAGAATCCTAATGTAAGAAATCTTTGTTAATTTAACCTGTATAAACTGACTATTAGATAGAATCCTAATGTAAGAAATCTTTGTTAATTTAACCTGTATAACTGACTATTAGATAGAGTCCTAATGTAAGAAATCTTTGTTAATTTAACCTGTATAAACTGACTATTAGATAGAATCCTAATGTAAGAAATCTTTGTTAATTTCACCTGTATAAACTGACTATTAGATAGAATCCTAATGTAAGAATCTTTGTTAATTTAACCTGTATAAACTGACTATTAGATAGAGTCCTAATGTAAGAAATCTTTGTTAATTTAACCTGTATAAACTGACTATTAGATAGAATCTTAATGTAAGAAATCTTTGTTAATTTAACCTGTATAAACTGACTATTAGATAGAGTCCTAATGTAAGAAATCTTTGTTAATTTAACCTGTATAAACTGACTATTAGATAGAATCCTAATGTAAGAAATCTTTGTTAATTTAACCTGTATAAACTGACTATTAGATAGAGTCTTAATGTAAGAAATCTTTGTTAATTTAACCTGTATAAACTGACTATTAGATAGAATCCTAATGTAAGAAATCTTTGTTCATTTAACCTGTATAAACTGACTATTAGATAGAGTCCTAATGTAAGAAATATTTGTTAATTTAACCTGTATAAACTGACTATTAGATAGAGTCCTAATGTAAGAAATCTTTGTTAATTTAACCTGTATAAACTGACTATTAGATAGAATCCTAATGTAAGAAATCTTTGTTAATTTAACCTGTATAAACTGACTATTAGATAGAATCCTAATGTAAGAAATCTTTGTTAATTTAACCTGTATAAACTGACTTAGATAGAATCCTAATGTAAGAAATCTTTGTTAATTTAACCTGTATAAACTGACTATTAGATAGAGTCTTAATGTAAGAAATCTTTGTTAATTTAACCTGTATAAACTGACTATTAGATAGAGCCTTAATGTAAGAAATCTTTGTTAATTTAACCTGTATAAACTGACTATTAGATAGAATCCTAATGTAAGAAATCTTTGTTAATTTAACCTGTATAAACTGACTATTAGATAGAGTCTTAATGTAAGAAATCTTTGTTAATTTAACCTGTATAAACTGACTATTAGATAGAGTCCTAATGTAAGAAATCTTTGTTAATTTAACCTGTATAAACTGACTATTAGATAGAGCCCTAATGTAAGAAATCTTTGTTAATTTAACCTGTATAACTGACTATTAGATAGAATCATAATGTAAGAAATCTTTGTTAATTTAACCTGTATAAACTGACTATTAGATAGAATCATAATGTAAGAAATCTTTGTTAATTTAACCTGTATAAACTGACTATTAGATAGAGTCCTAATGTAAGAAATCTTTGTTAATTTAACCTGTATAAACTGACTATTAGATAGAGCCCTAATGTAAGAAATCTTTGTTAATTTAACCTGTATAACTGACTATTAGATAGAATCATAATGTAAGAAATCTTTGTTAATTTAACCTGTATAAACTGACTATTAGATAGAGTCCTAATGTAAGAAATCTTTGTTAATTTAACCTGTATAAACTGACTATTAGATAGAATCATAATGTAAGAAATCTTTGTTAATTTAACCTGTATAAACTGACTATTAGATAGAGCCCTAATGTAAGAAATCTTTGTTAATTTAACCTGTATAAACTGACTATTAGATAGAATCATAATGTAAGAAATCTTTGTTAATTTAACCTGTATAAACTGACTATTAGATAGAATCATAATGTAAGAAATCTTTGTTAATTTAACCTGTATAAACTGACTATTAGATAGAGTCCTAATGTAAGAAATCTTTGTTAATTTAACCTGTATAAACTGACTATTAGATAGAGTCCTAATGTAAGAAATCTTTGTTAATTTAACCTGTATAAACTAACTATTAGATAGAATCCTAATGTAAGAAATCTTTGTTAATTTAACCTGTATAAACTGACTATTAGATAGAGTCCTAATGTAAGAAATCTTTGTTAATTTAACCTGTATAAACTGACTATTAGATAGAATCCTAATGTAAGAAATCTTTGTTAATTTAACCTGTATAAACTGACTATTAGATAGAGTCCTAATGTAAGAAATCTTTGTTAATTTAACCTGTATAAACTGACTATTAGATAGAGTCCTAATGTAAGAAATCTTTGTTAATTTAACCTGTATAAACTAACTATTAGATAGAATCCTAATGTAAGAAATCTTTGTTAATTTAACCTGTATAAACTGAACACCTGTCTATTCCAAACACAAAAATTGGTCCCAATGAGGTTCTGTTTAGACAGGTTTCACTGTATTTAGATATGAACAGAAGCAGATTTTTACTAATGTTGATTTCATTTTTTATGTGTGTATTGAAGACATTAAAATGTCTATGGTATGGTACTTTGGTAGGGAGATTAGATTCTGTGTCAAAGGTTGTAGATGACATCAGTTATTTTGTGCTCATTGAACACATGTATCAGGGCTCACCAAACCAGACGAAGTGGGTGACTTTTTCGCCTTGATTTCAATGGAATTGCCCAATTTCTGTCAAAAAGTGAAGTTTTAGTCGCTGTGTCAGTCTTTTCAAGTCAGTATTTTTTTCACCAATAATCATACTTTTTCTTCAATATTAACGTAAAAGGAGCTCCCATGTTCCTGAAATTTGACCCATACAGGGTTTGATGTTCAATATTTTATTCCAAACTCGTTAATTGCATCCTTTTTAAGATCATTGTGCAGCAGGTTCGTTTTGTGAAAGGTAGGGGGACATGCGGTATTGGGGAAAGAAACATTAAAATTTTGCTTGATTTTCGGAAGTCTCCCAGATTTTCCCTCACTTCACCCTAAAGTCTACTGAGAGAGAAGTCAAGTCGCCCTATTTTTTCTATGTGTGGTGAGCCCTGATGTATATACCCAGATCATAAACAGTATTTTTGTGATGTGTTGATTTTTAACTTCCATCTTGCCCATCCTAATATACTTTTTAATGGAAAATACCTAACAGTTTTTTTTTATAAAGCTTGGAATATCTAGGGTTTGAATTATTAAAGAGGTAAAACAGGAGAAAACCACTGACCTGTCACAAGTCACTGACAAACTTTATCACATAATGTTATATCGAGTACACCAGGCCTGAGCGGGATTCAAACTCAGAATTTCAGTGGTGATAGGCACTGATTGCAAAGGTAGTTGTAAATCCATACGATCACGACCATGATGGCCCCTTTACAAGAAAGAGTCTCTTGTCTGACATTTCAGGCAAATATGTAAAAGAAAGTATTAATGCTTCTACACTGCACAAAAACGACAAACTAATTTTATAAATTGAAGTAAATGTGTAATGGATATGGCATTCTACATGTTAGAACATTGCCCTGGAGACAACCTTCTACTAATAGTTAATGAAATAACATGAATTAAAGGTAAGTTTACGGAAAGTAAACATACTGTCTTAATTTGTATTTAAACTATGGTAACAAAAAGTAACGACTAATAAATTATCAATGAAAATGAATTGTGTGTTTTTTTGTAGGCTACAACAACCCTGACAACTAATGATATTGTTATCAACAAACTGACACAGATTTTATCTTACCTTAGACAAGGAAGAAGAGAAAGTAAAAAACTGAAAAAGAAAGAAAAAGGTGAGATATCTATATAATAATATAAAAATAATAAATACTTAAAGTTAATCCTGTCAGGCTCTCGAAGAAAGAAAACAAATACAATAATACAATGTCAACAAATTATAAGAATACCTGGTAACTTGAATACAAACCACACACACAGACACACAAACATGTTTTATCATGATACTCAAATATATTTAATCATGTTCTTCTTGTAATAATAAATATTCAGAATATTTCTTTTTGAAGATGTCTACATTTTAAATATCTTCAAGTTTGAAGGTAATACATCTCTTAATTGTTAAAGTATATTGTAGACACATTATTGTCATAGAAGTCAAAAATAACAAATCATTTTAGATTAGGATTTAGTTTGTTTAATTATGTAATACTTGATTAGGGGCCATCGTGGTCATGATCATATGGTAGTTGGATTTACAACTACCTGTGCAATCAGTGCCTATCACCACAAAAGTTGTGAGTTCCAACCCCGTTCATGGTCAAGGAGTACCATAAATCGGGAAATTTTGGTGTAGGTTAATTTTGGCCTTTTTTCTCCAAAAGAGGGTTGTTTTATTTTGGTGTGTGAAATTTTGGCCATTTTCGTTTCTAGTGTGTTTAATTTTGGCCACTTTTGGTTCCCATGTGTTTAATTTTTTTGTCAGTTCATTCAGAACGTAAATGGAAGTGTTCTCATTTCAACCAGCGATACTACGTTTTTACTGTTACTTACCGGATATTTTGATGTCGTACTAAAAACCAAATCATCGATTATGGATAAGTTGTGATATTTATTAAAAATAGGAATTTAAATATTTAAACAGCATAAAGTAAAATGCATTTAATATAAAAACAACAAATAATAATTTTGCACTGGTATTAATCATCGCTTTTACAGGTAAACAGTCTTATTATAACGGTCAGTACATGTATTTGTTTACACAACAATTATGCATAATAAATAATACCAATAAGACACTAATTACGTGTTTATTGATTTTTCTTTTTTCTATAGGTAATTGTCATTTTGATGATATTTGACATTTTGTTGATTGAATAAATTTTATTGGTATTGCATGGTTTTTATCAATGTACTTTATTTTCCTGTAATTTCTCTCTTGTCATCCAAGCCAACTATTTCACATCGTGATCACTTTTCAGTTTGACTTGTGTGTGTATATACATGTATAACGGTAATTGACAAAGTTTTACTTAGGAAAGAAGTAAGACAAAAAGGTACAGATTAAGGAATATAAATATAAAAAGATATTAAGGCAGTGTTCAATTTTGGCGGTTAATTTTTGGAGTGTGACATATTTTAGTGTGTTTAATTTTGGCACTTCGTATTTAGGGGCCAAAATAAGCCAAAATAAAACCATGACCAAAATTTCCCGATTTACGGTACTTGATACAACATCATGTGATAAAGTTTGTCAATGACTTGCAACAGGTCGGTGGTTTTCTCTGGGTACTCCGGTTTCCTCCACCAAGAAAGATTGTTTAAAGTGCCGTTAAACACAATAAACCTAACCCTAATACTTGATTAAATAATAGAATTGTATCTAAATGCAAAATACAAATATTGCATTACCTATTGTCTGAGTGATTTGGTAAACAGGCAATAGGTATAGATAAAAGTGTAGGAAAACAAATAAGGTCAAGTAAGGAATGTTTGAAGATACCAAAAGAGGTGATCAGAAGGCAAAATGTAAGAAGAGCAAATAATACAATGGTCAAAAGAAAAAAAGGAGGGGGACAAACAATGGGCCACATTACACTACAATTATATACTTCTAATCATTTAAATCCATAGTTTTAACATCTTGTTTATTTCTTCCTGTACTTTATTGTATGTTTGTGTATTTGTATGTTATGACTCACCAAAGTTCATGTCATTTGCCGCAAAAAAAAATTGAAAATTAACATCCCAACAAATATTAACATATTTACAGTAATTTGAAAATATGTTTTGATAAATGTTAATTTGAACAAATATTGTACAAAGTTTGACCTAAGATGTTTCTATAACAAATTGTTTCATATATTGACAGGAAAGCTAAAAGAGGAAGAAAAGGCTAAGCAGACAGGAGCTGATGACAAGTAAGATTTTAAACATAATGGCAAAAAAATTGAGAACAATTTTAAACATTAGGTTATTTTTTTAAATGCAAAACAAATTCAGAATTTTTTTTAACATCGCATTATTTTTTTAATTGCAAAAAAAAAATGATAAAAAATGTAAACATTAAATTTTTTTTTTTTAATTGCAAAAAATTCAGAAAGATTTTAAGCCTGGAATTATTTTTAATTGCAAACATTTCTGAATTTAAAGTATCCAAAAATTAAAGATGAAATATTAAGATACCTATTTTCAAGGATATTGTAGAGGACAAATTGAATGTAACAGTTGATCCATTGGGGATCTGACCTGGTGTGGCAGAGTGGTAAAGTTTGTTGACCTCTGACCTCTAACCTAACACATAGCCATAAACTACCTCAAATATTAAGTGTCCCAGACACCTACACAAGGACAGGGTTTCAACGTTTGTTTTGTTTTATTTGTCTAGGTTTTTCCTCCCCCAATAAATCAGGTAGTCACAATAAAGCTGAATTTTTTTTGAAAATGATGATAAATACTGATAGCATTACAAAACATGATGAAAGTTAATGCCTTAATTTGGTCAATGAATATTTTCTATTATTTTCTATTGTTTGAATGAAAACTCATTGAAGACTATTTTCCCTTTTAATTTACTATAAATAAATGGTGCAATGTATCTGAGAAAAAATGACTATAGCAACCTTAAATTTACATTTGTCTTTCAGTATATATAATGACATTGGAGATTACCTCCCTTCTTACAACAAAGTCCAAGACAAGAAGGAACGCAAGAAAGATCGCCGTGATGACGACAGGGACAAAGGACGAGATAGAGACAGGCAACGGGATAGAGATGATAGACGGGACAGAGATAGAGAGAGGGACAGACATGGTGATAGACGAGATAGAGGAGAGAGAGATAGGAGGGACAGAGATCGTAGAGACAGGGACAGGGATGATAGAAGGAAGAAATCATACTTTGAGAAACCTGTAGAAGAGGTAAGTGATAAAGTTTGTCAGTGACTTGCGACAGGTCGTTGGTTTTCTCTTGGTACTCCAGTTTCCTGCCAAAAATCAAAATGACCGCCACGATATAACTGAATTATTGTTGAAAGTGGTATTAAGCACAAAAACCAAACCAAACCTTTGAGTTTCTATAAAAATAAAATGGACATCTGTGTAATTGACCCTAAGCATATGTGTAACAGAACATTGAAACATGTGTAACAGAGCATTGAAACATGTGTAACAGAACATTGAAACATGTGTAATAGAACATTGAAACATGTGTAACAGAACATTGAAACATGTGTAACAGAACATTGAAACATGTGTAACAGAACATTGAAACATGTGTAATAGAACATTGAAACATGTGTAACAGAACATTGAAACATGTGTAACAGAACATTGAAACATGTGTAACAGAACATTGAAACATGTGTAACAGAACATTGAAACATGTGTAAATAGAACATTGAAACATGTGTAACAGAACATTGAAACATGTGTAACAGAACATTGAAACATGTGTAAATAGAACATTGAAACATGTGTAACAGAACATTGAAACATGTGTAAATAGAACATTGAAACATGTGTAACAGAACATTGAAACATGTGTAACAGAACGTTGAAACATGTGTAACAGAACGTTGAAACATGTGTAACAGAACGTTGAAACATGTGTAACAGAACATTGAAACATGTGTAACAGAACATTGAAACATGTGTAAATAGAACATGTGCCTGCTGTACACCATAAACCAACCAACCAACAATTGCTTTGTCAATCAGCTTTACCATAAAATGAAGAATATTTGCAAGAAAGGAGCAACTTGCAAAAAGAAACCAGGCAACTTTAATTTTGTTTTGGGGTCAATGGAGGACGACTTCATCAGATATAGGACAAGAAATTCGTCCACTTCGCCTGGTTTATTGAGCCCTGGTAAACTTTTAGTAGAGATAAAGAGATAAGGGTGATGGGGTAGAGGTCAAAGAGATTGTGTATTACCTTCAAATATAAAAAAAATTGTTTTCAATATTTACAATTTTATTTAACAGGAGCTGTATTCTGTTTCATGTCACTTTCAGTTCACAAATGACTAATGTGTGGCAGTAGCACAAGACTGTGTCTGTCTCAGACGAGTCACAGAGAACAGTGCTTTTATGGAAGAAGTTAAATCGGTTAGATCAATTTAAATGTCATGCTTCAATGACTATTAATATTGAGATTAATATTAAATGTGAATGGAAACTGCTTTCCATGGTGAACAAAAAATAATTATTGAAGAAAAATGGTCAAATGTAAATTGATTGGTTTTATTTTACAGGATGAGGATCATCACAAACCAGAACAATCAGCCAATGACTTAGTTCAGTCCATTAATCAGAAGTTTAAGGTAAGATAGGGCAATCAGCCACTGACTTAGTTCAGTCCATTAATCAGAGGTTTAAGGTAAGATAGGGCAATCAGCCACTGACTTGGTTCAGTCCATTAATCAGAAATTTAAGGTAAGATAGGGCAATCAGCCACTGACTTAGTTCAGCCCATTAATCAGAAGTTTAAGGTAAGATATGACAATCAGCCACTGACTTGGTTCAGTCCATTAATCAGAAGTTTAAGGTAAGATAGGGCAATCAGCCACTGACTTAGTTCAGCCCATTAATCAGAAGTTTAAGGTAAGATAGGGCAATCAGCCACTGACTTGGTTCAGTCCATTAATCAGAAGTTTAAGGTAAGATATGACAATCAGCCACTGACTTAGTTCAGCCCATTAATCAGAAGATTAAGGTAAGATAGGGCAATCAGCCACTGACTTAGTTCAGTCCATTAACCAGAAGTTTAAGGTAAGATAGGACAGTCAGCCATTGATATAGTTAAGTCCATTAATCAGAAATTTTAGGTGTAACATGATAGGTGATTGCAAAATTGTTTCATTCCATAAATGAGATATTATGGACATCTCATAAGTTTATGGCTACTTAAATTAACATAAAAGTATTTTGGACATCAAAACATTAAAATTAACCTGTTGATTTTGTCTCAAGACAATACTTTCCTGTAACATGGTCAAAATATTGGGAACACATATATTATAAAAGACAGTATGAACGAAGTAGGTTACTGTAGCAGTGCTACTGTGAAAGTACTTTTATTCGTTGGCATCAATTTTCGTGGTTTTTACAAAATACATTGATCCATGGGTTCTTGAATTCGTGGTTTCAAACATTACAGGCAACAATTAATGTGAAAATTGTATTTCGTTGGATTTTAATTTTGTAGTTTAAGTGAACTACGAAATCCACGTAAATTAGAGCCCCATGATTAATAATGATTTCACAGTACCTAAAAACAATATACCTGTAATATACACACCTTTAGTAATATACTTAGTTATCAATGTCTACTTTATATATACATATACAGTCAAACTTGCTTATAACAAATTTCTGGGGAGGGGTGAAATAAATTCGCAATAAATGTAATTCGTTGTATTGATATAACGAAGTTCGTTATAAAATATATTTATTTGGCATAAGTTTGTAAAATAACCCAGTCTCATCGGCATTGAAAATATCACAAACCTTGTAATTTTTCACTAAATTTGGAAGTTTATTTTTCAGCCAGTCGTCACAAATATCCGTGTCAACAACGGCATTTTCACCACTGATAGATCGACATACGATGCCGTGACGCTCCTTGAAACGATCTAACCATCCTGTGTTAGGGGTAAAGTCCCTGTCTCGAAGTTTTGTAGCGAAATCCTCCGATTTTGCCATAAAAATTGGGATATTTTGGTTACGCTTTTCTTTAAACCACTTGTACAAGGCGGCATCCACATTTTCATGGGCGGACGATCTGTGGCGTTTCCTTGCTGGCGAAATTGTCGACTTCTCATATGATTACACAATTTTTTCTTTGTTTTTCAAAATTGTACTTAAGGTATTTGGAAGAATGTCAAATCTTGCAGCAACATCCTTTTTTGGCTCATTTCCCATCTCAACACTATTGAATGATTTCATATTTTGTTTCTAGCGAAATTTCTTTTCTTTTTCGGGTCGGCGTCGCCATACTTGTGTGACCATAAGATCAAAAACTACATGTTTATTTGATTAGATTTTATTGCAATAAAAACAGTTCACCTTCTTTAATTAGACATGTTGTCTAATTACATGACCTTTGATAAGCTTGGGACACACTTACCTTTAGAGTATTTTAAATTTGTTGTAACCGTTAATCAATACATATTAATCATTGATCACCGGGACTCAAAAATACTTCGTTGTATCAGAAAATTTGTTAAAAGCGAATTCGCTATAACAACACAAATTATCATATGTTTTTAATGATTTTGGCCAGGGATTCACAAAAAGTTCTCTATATGCATAAATTCGTTATATGCGTGTTTTACTGTACATACATTGTCAGAAAATATATAATTTATTTTTAGAAGCTTTAGAAACAGGTAGAAAAGTGAGTTTTTCTGGCCGGTTTTGTTGTGAGTGCAAATCAATTTGATATTAACCGACAATTATGTTAGGTTTATGGAGTTTAATGCCACTTTCAACAATATTTCAGTTATATCGTAGCAGTCAGTTTTATTGGTGGAGGAAACTGAAGTACCCGTAGAAAACCACCGACCTGTCGCAAGTTACTTACAAACTTTATCACAAGGTTGTATCAAGTACACCTCACCGTGAATGGGGTTCAAACTGACAACTTTAGTGATGATATGCACTAATTGTACAGGAGGGTTATAAAATCAAACTACCATACGATCACGACCACGACGACCCCTGTATATTGAGTATACTGCAATGTCAAAAAGTCCAAAAAACAGCCAGATTGGCTGAAAAGAGCAGAAATAAGCATCATTCTAATCGTTTTCTATGGTGTCCTATATCATGTACACACTTATACTTTGACCGTTTCTTGCTGTCGTTCTACATGAATAAAGTAACATGTAATTCTTTATTAGTAGCACTCAGAATCACACAAATGCATGATAAAATGTGATATTAATTTGATTGTAGAGTTTTGCTGGTTATGGAGAAGAAGAAGAAAAAGACAAAGATAAAGAGAAGTAAGTGAAGAGTCAATAAATTAAACAAATAGATTAGAAAATCAGGAACTAGACATGACAGAAAATCACAAACTCAGAAAAATGAAAAGTTAGCAGGAAAATTTCTTACATTTCAACCATACAATCCACTAGTGATGTCAGTTCAAATAGTTCTGATAGATTTATTTTTGTCAAAATGAAATTTTAAGCTAATAATTGTGAAATTTGATGATTTCAGATTTTTATGATGACTTCTTGTTTTATATGTTATTATTTTGAAAACTGAATTATCTCCATGTTATGGGTAATTTTGTTGTTCATGATTTGGACAGTGAAGTTTTGGGCAATTTTGTTAAAATTAATGCAAGGGTATTATTTTTTTGGTTGAAGTTTTCGGTAATGTAGTTATATATGACATTTTGTGTAATTTTGTTATATACGATTTGAACAGTGAAGTTTAGGGCAATTTTGTTAAAAATGTATATAAGGGTGGGGTTTTTAAACAAAAATTGGTAATTTAGTTATTTATGACGTTTTGTGTAATTTAGTTATTTATGATTTAAACAGGAACAACAGTAAACTACAGAAGTTAAAAGGACAGATTGACCATTTTGGTTATGATGAATGCTATCCAGGGTAAGCTACTGTTTGATAATTTTCATTGATATAGAATGATATTTGTCTACATTTCGTGTTAATTTGTATGAGAAACTGGGAAACATGAATGGGTTAATGTGAGAGAATGAGATGAGGGCTAGCAGCTAGGAAAACATTTAAGGGTTAGCATGGGAGAAAGTGAAATTAGTATTAGAAGCTGGGAAACCTGCATTGGTTTGGGTGGACGATGGGAAATATGCATGGGTTATTGTGGGAGAGAGTGAAATGAGGGTTAGAAGCTGGAAACGTACATGGCTTAGCATTGGAGAATGTGAAACAATGTTAAGATCATGAATACTGGTGATTAAGAAAAGTTTGAGAATACCAAAAGGTTAATCAGAGGCCATAAATTGAAGAATGACTGACTACAATCTACTACGACCAAAAGAAGAAAAATGAGGAAAAGACAAACAATGGTCCACAAAACACTACAAAGATAAATGAGGAAAAGACAAACAATGGTCCACAAAACACTACAAAGATAAATGAGGAAAAGACAAACAATGGTCCACAAAACACTACAAAGATAAATCAGGAAAAGACAAACAATGGTTCACAAAACACTACAAAGAAAAATCAGGAAAAGACAAACAATGGTCCACAAAACACTACAAAGAAAAATGAGGAAAAGACAAACAATGGTCCACAAAACACTACAAAGATAAATGAGGAAAAGACAAACAATGGTTCAAAAAACACTACAAAGAAAAATCAGGAAAAGACAAACAATGGTCCACAAAACACTACAAAGAAAAATCAGGAAAAGACAAACAATGGTTCACAAAATACTACAAAGATAAATCAGGAAAAGACAAACAATGGTCCACAAAACACTACAAAGATAAATCAGGAAAAGACAAACAATGGTCCACAAAACACTACAAAGAAAAATGAGGAAAAGACAAACAATGGTTCACAAAACACTACAAAGAAAAATGAGGAAAAGACAAACAATGGTGCACAAAACACTACAAAGATAAATCAGGAAAAGACAAACAATGGTCCACAAAACACTACAAAGATAAATCAGGAAAAGACAAACAATGGTCCACAAAACACTACAAAGAAAAATGAGGAAAAGACAAACAATGGTGCACAAAACACTACAAAGAAAAATGAGGAAAAGACAAACAATGGTTCACAAAACACTACAAAGAAAAATGAGGAAAAGACAAACAATGGTCCACAAAACACTACAAAGAAAAATGAGGAAAAGACAAACAATGGTCCACAAGACACTACAAAGAAAAATGAGGAAAAGACAAACAATGGTGCAAAAAACACTACAAAGAAAAATCAGGAAAAGACAAACAATGGTGCACAAAACACTACAAAGATAAATCAGGAAAAGACAAACAATGGTCCACAAAACACTACAAAGAAAAATCAGGAAAAGACAAACAATGGTTCACAAAATACTACAAAGATAAATCAGGAAAAGACAAACAATGGTTCACAAAATACTACAAAGATAAATCAGGAAAAGACAAACAATGGTCCACAAAACACTACAAAGATAAATCAGGAAAAGACAAACAATGGTGCACAAAACACTACAAAGAAAAATGAGGAAAAGACAAACAATGGTGCACAAAACACTACAAAGAAAAATGAGGAAAAGACAAACAATGGTCCACAAAACACTACAAAGATAAATCAGGAAAAGACAAACAATGGTCCACAAAACACTACAAAGATAAATGAGGAAAAGACAAACAATGGTGCACAAAACACTACAAAGAAAAATGAGGAAAAGACAAACAATGGTGCACAAAACACTACAAAGAAAAATGAGGAAAAGACAAACAATGGTCCACAAAACACTACAAAGAAAAATGAGGAAAAGACAAACAATGGTCCACAAAACACTACAAAGATAAATGAGGAAAAGACAAACAATGGTTCACAAAACACTACAAAGACAAATGAGGAAAAGACAAACAATGGTGCACAAAACACTACAAAGAAAAATGAGGAAAAGACAAACAATGGTGCACAAAACACTACAAAGATAAATCAGGAAAAGACAAACAATGGTGCACAAAACACTACAAAGAAAATGAGGAAAAGACAAACAATGGTGCACAAAACACTACAAAAAAAAATGAGGAAAAGACAAACAATGGTCCACAAAACACTACAAAGAAAAATGAGGAAAAGACAAACTGGTGCACAAAACACTACAAAGAAAAATGAGGAAAAGACAAACAATGGTCCACAAAACACTGCACAGTAAATTAAGATTGAGCAACATGAATGCCATTAAAAACTGTGGATGAACTCAGGTGCTCCGGAAGGGTAAACAGTTCCTGTTTCACTAATGACACCCATTGTGTTCTTCATGTTAAAAATCCTGTGATAAATCATGAACAAGGAAAGGGCAAGATTTGACTCCTACAAATGGAACATATTTGTGGTCAAATTACAGGGCAACTTCCACTTCTCTTTTGGCATGAGAGCAGCCACAAGACGACTTCTTCGCCCGAATTGCCCTCCAACGTGAGCCCTGGGTCGTCTGTCACATAGACTTTGTGTAATAATTAATCAGGACTGTAAAACTTTTGAAGTGATGACCTCGTCTTTACCACTAGGAACCCATGGTTCAGTAGCTTTCTGTGTTTTGTTAGCAGCAACCACCTGTCAAGGAAATCCTGATTGAAAGCACAAGCTCTGAAATATCTTTCAAAATAATATTAAATTTTAGCAATCAAAAATGAGATAATATCCAGAATATCCACCTTTTACATTTATTACAAAGAATATGATGGTGACGGCATACCACGAGACAGAGTTATATGCTAAACAAATTATAGTTTGTTTTTTGTTTTTTTTTCCTTTATATTGTACATTTTACAGAGAATGTCAGATGTATTTTTTATTTATATTGTTGTACATTTTACAGAGAATGTCAGATGTATTTTTTATTTATATCGTACATTTTACAGAGAATGTCAGATGTTTTTTTTTTATTTATATTGCTGTACATTTTGCAGAGAATGGCAGGTGTATTTTTTATTTATATTGTTGTACATTTTACAGAGAATGGCAGATGTATTTTTGATTTTTATTGTTGTACATTTTACAGAGAATTGCAAATGTATTTTTTATTTATATCATTGTACATTTTACAGAGAATAGCAGATGTATTTTTATCCCCTCGCCAACGAAGTTGCGAAGGGATATAGTAACGCTACCGTCCATCCTTCCGTAACATCCTTGTGAACACTCTAGAATCAACATCCTTCAATGGATTTTGACCAAACTTGGTACATACTTAGTCCTTAAGAGAATCTGGAACCCTATTGATTTTCAAGGTCAAAGGTCAAGGTCACTGGGTCAAATTTTTAGACGAGGGGATATGCCACGCTTTGCGTTGCCCTTGTTGATTTTTATTGTTGTACATTTTACAGAGAATGTCAGATGTATTTTTTATTTATATTGTTGTACATTTTACAGAGAATGGCAGATGTATTTTTTATTTATATTGTTGTACATTTTACAGAGAATGGCAGATGTATTTTTGATTTATATTGTTGTACATTTTACAGAGAATTGCAGATGTATTTTTTATTTATATCGTTGTACATTTTACAGAGAATAGCAGATGTATTTTCATCCCCTCGCCAACGAAGTTGCGAAGGGATATAGTAACGCTACCGTCCATCCTTCCGTAACATCCTTGTGAACACTCTAGAATCAACATCCTTCAATGGATTTTGACCAAACTTGGTACATACTTAGTCCTTAAGAGAATCTGGAACCCTATTGATTTTCAAGGTTGAAGGTCAAGGTCACTGGGTCAAATTTTTAGGCGAGGGGATATGCCACGCTTTGCGTTGCCCTTGTTGATTTTTATTGTTGTACATTTTACAGAGAATGTCAGATGTATTTTTTTTTATTTATATCGTTGTACATTTTACAGAGAATGTCAGATGTTTTTTTGATTTATATTGTTGTACATTTTACAGAGAACGGCAGATGTATTTTTTATTTATATTGTTGTACATTTTACAGAGAACGGCAGATGTATTTTTGATTTATATTGTTGTACATTTTACAGAGAATGGCAGATGTATTTTTTATTTATATTGTTGTACATTTTACAGAGAACGGCAGATGTATTTTTGATTTATATTGTTGTACATTTTACAGAGAATGGCAGATGTATTTTTTATTTATATTATTGTACATTTTACAGAGAATGGCAGATGCAGGATACCTTGGATGACTCTGATGATGAAGTGGACTACAGCAAGATGGACCAAGGAAATAAAAAAGGTCCAGTGGGTAGATGGGACTTTGACACTCAAGAAGAGTATAGCACTTATATGTCTAACAAAGAGGCCCTTCCTAAGTAAGTATTCAATTCAATGTATATTGGGTAGTATTGGTTGGGATTTGATAAGTTGACCAAAGACTCTGATTTTTGTGAAGCTTTACAATTTAGAGGATGCGCCAAATGTAATTACAGTAGAACTTGTGAAATCCAACACCTGAGTTGGACATCCTGTGAGATCCGACAAAAATTTACGATCACTAAGTATTTCTTTATCACGCTTTGTTAAAAAAAAAACTTGTGTAATCCGAAACCCGTCACTTCCGACATCCGACACTGTTTTCCCGTCCCAGTGTTATTAATTACACTTAATCAATCCTGTCTTTTCCAACCATTATCCGATAGATTATGAAATTGCTCTAAATATATTAATTGTGATATAAATTAAATATTAAATGTATTTTCATCTAAATTGTATAAACATCCTTTTACATTGTAGTATCAATTATTTAAACCATCCTACCTATTTAAACCATCCTACATATTTAAACCATCCTACCTATTTAAACCATCCTACATATTTAAACATACACAATTTCTTCTCTTGTTAAATTTGAGGAAATTTCTGTTAACTAAAATTAAAACTGAGTTTTCCGACATCCTGTACAATTCGACACATTTCCCTGGACCCTTGGTGTTTCAGACTAGACAGGTTCCACTGTACCATAGACAGATCAAATCTGTGTCATCTGTTACTACACAGCAGGAGTCTCAGTGGCCATGATCACATGCTACAGTACTCCCCTACTTATAACGCCACTCCTTCCAAAGCCTTCCCCTGTTGTGAAGCCAGATTACATTTGCTTTCAGAGTAAAATACTACAATTGTCCCCCTGAAGAGAGACAACCCCATTTATAAAGCAACCTCCTCATTGTAGATAAATTGATATCTACCTGTGCAATCAGTGCCTAACCTCTCACATAATCTTCAACTTGTTAAAGGCAGTCAATATTTGGTAGAAATATCACAAATCAAGTTTATGTGTTGACTCAGAATTGGCAACACCCAGGTGTACTTGATACAACATTATGTGATAAAGTCTGTTATATTAGGAAGGTAACACCCAGGTGTACTTGATACAACATTATGTGATAAAGTCTGTTATATTAGGAAGGCAACACCCAGGTGTACTTGATACAACATTATGTGATAAAGTTTGTTATATTAGGAAGGCAACACCCAGGTGTACTTGATACAACATTATGTGATAAAGTCTGTTATATTAGGAAGGCAACACTCAGGTGTACTTGATACAACATTATGTGATAAATTCTGTTATATTAGGAAGGTAACGCCCAGGTTTACTTGATACAACATTATGTGATAAAGTCTGTTATATTAGGAAGGCAACACCCAGGTGTACTTGATACAACATTATGTGATAAAGTCTGTTATATTAGGAAGGCAACACTCAGGTGTACTTGATACAACATTATGTGATAAATTCTGTTATATTAGGAAGGTAACACCCAGGTTTACTTGATACAACATTATGTGATAAAGTCTGTTATATTAGGAAGGCAACACCCAGATGTACTTGATACAACATTATGTGATAAAGTCTGTTATATTAGGAAGGCAACACTCAGGTGTACTTGATACAACATTATGTGATAAATTCTGTTATATTAGGAAGGTAACACCCAGGTTTACTTGATACAACATTATGTGATAAAGTCTGTTATATTAGGAAGGCAACACCCAGGTGTACTTGATACAACATTATGTGATAAAGTCTGTTATATTAGGAAGGCAACACCCAGATGTACTTGATACAACATTATGTGATAAAGTCTGTTATATTAGGAAGGCAACACTCAGGTGTACTTGATACAACATTATGTGATAAATTCTGTTATATTAGGAAGGTAACACCCAGGTTTACTTGATACAACATTATGTGATAAAGTCTGTTATATTAGGAAGGCAACACCCAGGTGTACTTGATACAACATTATGTGATAAAGTCTGTTATATTAGGAAGGCAACACTCAGGTGTACTTGATACAACATTATGTGATAAAGTCTGTTATATTAGGAAGGTAACACCCAGGTTTACTTGATACAACATTATGTGATAAAGTCTGTTATATTAGGAAGGCAACACCCAGGTGTACTTGATACAACATTATGTGATAAAGTCTGTTATATTAGGAAGGCAACACCCAGGTGTACTTGATACAACATTATGTGATAAAGTCTGTTAAATTAGGAAGGCAACACCCAGGTGTACTTGATACAACATTATGTGATAAAGTCTGTTATATTAGGAAGGCAACACTCAGGTGTACTCGATACAACATTATGTGATAAAGTCTGTTATATTAGGAAGGTCGTTAGTTTTCTCTGCATACTCCAGTTTCCTCCACAAAAATTAGATTCACGCCAACGAACAGGTCTACTTGATACAACTTTATGTTACAAAGTTTGTCAGTTATTAAAGGAAGGTTCGTAGGGTTTCTCTGCATACTCCAGTTTCTGACAACAATAAAACTAATTACATGTAAATGGCCCCAGAAAAAAAAGTATCAGCTGAAATTTTTCCATGAAATTTAGAAGTGAAATTCAAAACTAGAGGAGAGATTACAGGCTCTTGGGACTAACCACATGTGATGTAAGGTTGATTCTATTGGTGACAAGCACTTGTGTAAGGTTTTTAGAATTATTTTACAAAATTAGATATTGAATTTTTTCAGAATTTAAATTATTTTACAGGGGCTGTCGTGATCGTGATTGTATGGTAGTTTGATTTACAACTACCTGTGCAATCAGTGCCTATCACCACTAATGTTGTGAGTTCGAATCCCTCTCATGCTGTGGTGTACTCAGTACAACATTATGTATAAAGTTTTTCAGCGACTTGTGGTAGGTCTGATTTTCCCTGGATATCCTGGTTTCCTCCACCAATAAAACTAACCTCCACAATAAGGCAAAAATATTGTTGAAAGTGGCGTTAAGCATCATAACCCTAACCCTAAATTATTTTACATGCATTATATTATTCTAAGGTTCAATTTGTCATTTCTTTTAATTTTTTTACTTTATAGGGCAGCTTTTCAGTATGGTGTTAAGATGGCTGATGGTAGAAAAACAAGGAGAGCTGGACCCAAGGATGAAAAGGCAGAGTTGGATAAACAGTGGCAGAAAATTCAGAATATTCTTGCCAAACGAAAAACAGGAGAAGCTGGAAGTTCTGGTGGAAAGAGAGCAAAATACTGAAATATATGTGTAAAAAAAACATACCAGTTTCTTAAACAAATCAAATATTTGTTTCCACATGGAACTTTCCAAACAAAAAACAGGAGAAACTGGAAGTTCTGGTGGAAAGAAACCAAAATACTGAAATATTTGTGTTAAAAAAACATACTAGTTTCTGAAGCAAAACAAACATTTTTTCCACAAGGAACTATGAAGTGGGAACAGGACAATAGCTCCCTGACAAAATCCCCCCCTAATTAAATAATCATGCAATCTTATTACTTTTTTTTTTATATTGATGGTGATATTAAAGATATCTTAAAGATCAAAACTCACCCCTATTAAAAAAAATACTTTAAAAACATATTTTTTCCATTTTTTTTTCATTTTTTCATTGTTATATTCATTTATGCAGTGTAAATTTAAAAATAACCCACACACACTGCTTAATAGTTTAAGTTAAAATTAATCAGGTAAAATTAATTAATTAATTTATTGTTAAACAATTGATAATTACCTTTATAGCCTTTGATGTTATTAAAAGTAATGAGTGAGTTATTTTCTCACCCTCTTTGATATACTATAATGATGTACTACACTGTATATTGATTTTTTTTAAGATAAAACAATTTTATCTTTTGTTTTTACTTTCTTTGATGAGGGTTATTATAATTCTTAAACAAATACTTCAATTGTTTATTATATCTACATGTTCTAAAAATAACTTGTTATGAAAACCCATAAATAGAAGCATAATAAGTCCAAAATGTATGCAAAGATATAAATATATAAATAAAACATTGTCTTATACTTTTCATTATTGGGTGGGCTTTTTGTCAGAGGACTTTTGTCCTAGATGGCTTTTGTCTGGGGGAGAGGGGCTTTTGTCCTAGCTATAAAGGAAATTTCTATTATTTGATACAGACTTCTTGTGTATTTACTCAATTTCCCTGTTTTACTAGAAATACCACAAAGATTTAATTTAATTGATGCTAGAATAAAAATTCCATGATAAACAAAAATTCAAATGTTTAATATAGAAAAACCTTATTTCTAAATAATGCAATATTTTTTTTGTCTGAAGGCATGAATGAAAAAATAAGTTGCACTCAAAAATGAGGTTGTTTTTTTTGTGGCCACCATAACAATAAAATGCATATATAATGGTTGTTGTATATTATACAACTGTTTGTAATTTTTCTTATTATTAGGGGCGGTCACAAACGTTGTGAGTTAGAATCCCGCCCAGGAGAGGTATGCTCAATACAACATTATGTGATAAAGTTTGCCAGTGACTTGTGACAGGTCAATGGTTTTCTCTGGGTACTCCGGTTTCCTCCAACAATAAAACTTACCGCCACAATATAACTGAAATCTTGTTGAAAGTGACGTTGAATTCCATACCCCTAACCCCTTCTAATTTTTAATTCTTATTATAAAATTTCATTTACTGGGAATATTTATTCACTATGCGTTTTATTTTCACAATGAATTTGAAAACAAACAAACAGTTACCCGTACATTAAATAGTCATTAGGATTAGAGTATCTATCGCCAAGACAGTTTCAAATCTTAACTTATTTGGTCTAATTTATACTCTTTGGTTTAACATGAACTTGTAATTGAAAACAAGACAAGTTTTAAAATAAACCAGTCTTGAAATTAGGCTGATTAACCATTAAGCCGTTGTGGCAGTGATCGTATGGTAGTTGGATTTACAACTACCTATGCAATCAGTGCCTATCATCACTGATGTTGCAAGTTCGAATCTCGATTTCGGGCGAGATGTACGACATTATGTGATAAAGTTAACCATAACTATTAATGGATATAAACCACTATTTTTTTTACGAGGTAGAGAGAACAAATGTTAAAATATGATTTAAATTATTACTATCAGTATCTGTTATAAAACATTCTATATACAGTGGAACCTGCCCATGTGGTCACCTCTATTAAGCAGTCACCTGTATTAAAATGTCACCTTTTTCTTGAACTGTCAACAATAATTTGAAATCAAATTGTATCATATTGATTCATCTGTTACTTTTGCCATAAGGAGCCCACACTTAGCTATTGCTTCCATTACTTTTGTCTCAAGGAACCACCACATAGCTATTGATTCTGGGTGGGAGTGAGGGGAGGGGGGGGGGGGGGAGGTTGCCACAAGGATCTAATACCTAGGTATGACATCCTGGTGCCAATAACATTTTTTTTCAAAATTGGCATAAAAACGGTATGAATTAGCTGAAAGATAAATATCATAGAAAAACCTTGAATAAATGTCATTTATTGTCACACAGCTGTAGTTTAAATTTGAGCTCATTTTTAGTAACGATCACCATCTTGAATGGAGGGTGGGCATAATTTTAAAAGGGTATCATCCAAGAATATCCCAGTCAAATTGGGTTTAATTTTGGTTTAGCAGTTTCAGTGAAGATTTCAATGTGATTTTTTATCAAAATATGCCTAATTTGCATAATCGTTATAAATTGATGAAAAGAAAAATTTCACAGAAAAAAACCGGAATATATATTAAACTACTCATTGCCATTGTAGCTGCAGTTAATATTTGAGATCATTTTGACTTAACAAAGCAGCAATTGACAATTAAATATATCTCTAATTTTAGTAACAGCAGCCATTTTGAACAGAGTGAGTGATTGTTGTTTAAAGCCAACTCAGCAATTTTTCAGCTATATCACGGACAGAAGTTAATTTTCAATGAGATGATGACGTCTACTTTGTACTAGACCAACACGCTCAGTTGGATTTTTATAGTGCTAGCTCACTGAAATAACAGGGGTACCTATAAAGTGCGAAACGAAATAGAAATGAAACGAAACGAAACGAAATCAACGAAATGGAAACGAAATGAAACGAAACCAACGAAAGCAAAACGAAATAGACTGATATGAAGAAAATGGAAGGAAAAAAATAAAAGACAAAACGAAATAAAGAAATAAAATAAAAAAGATAATTCAATTTTTTAAATACAATAATTTTGATTGATTATAACCCATCTTGCATGTCTGTCCGTTACAGTACTTGTCACGTACATTACCCGCAACTCAATCCAAGCCGGGTTTGCTTACCGACAAACTTTCAGAAGTTCAAATGTCATATTTTTATTTGTGTTTGTGTGTGTGTCAGTATTTATGAATTATAAAGTTTCTGGAGTGGGCATATAGAAAAAAATGGGGGATATGAGAGGGTATTTTCATAGATTGGGATATTGAGGGTTCATTATTTGTCTGATTTTATTACGTTTTTCGTTTGTATTCTACATAAATTTGCCTATTCGCAAATCAAACAGGATGGTCTTGAGTTTCAGATTCTGGGCACTATTTGACTACTGGATTTTCCCGACTTGACACGTTTAATCCCCATGCACCCCCCCCCCCCTCCCCCCCATTTGTCAATATGACGGAACTATTAACGACTGTCATACAAGTGGGGGGTTTGACCCACCATTTTCTTGGGAAATGCCTGTATCAAGTCGGGAATATGATAGTTGTTTTCTAGTTTCACATTTGGTCATGTCTTAGGATTAGAGAATTTACATGTACCGATTGTTTTTATACTTGGTAACGTCTTATGGTTAGACGAGTGGCATCTGCCTATCTGCTATCAGAACCCACCATTTTCCTGGGAAAATGCCTGTACCAAGTCAGGAATGTGTTGTTTTTCAGTTGTTCTGTTGATTGAAAACTCAGATGGTTGAGCTTCTTATCGGTTTTGTCTGTTTTTGTGGACTTTCCCTTTTGAATGCGCCTTGGAGTACGGTACCATTGTTATTACCTTTATTCGGTAGTGTGCCAACAGATCTGGCGTAATGTCTTACCGTTGTTCTTTCCGAGATATACAGGGGTCAAAAAGACCCAACACTATAAACTTTTTATTTCAAATCCTATTGTTCTATTTTGAAGAACTAAAAAAAAAAAATGGTTTTTTTTTTTTAAATGAAGAGGGATCAAAGATATGTAGGTTTTTTAAAAATTTCTAATGTAAATTTTTGATAGGATTTGTATACATCCGCCAAAAAAAGATTGGGGTATATAGGACTTCTGCTGTCCGTTCGTTCGTTTGTCCGTCCGGTCGTCACACTTTTTCGTCTCTCCGACACACTTTTAAATTTTGCTCGGACAGGGGTATTTATTAGTGAACTTTAACTACTGCACTTCTGTTATTTTAATTTCTCTCCTTTCAACAGACTTGACGTTGCTCTTATGGTTCCCAAATTTAAAAGAAGCCACTAAGTGAAAAGGACAGAATCCCGCTGAATAAATGCATAGTATTCTTGTTCAATGGTGATCAAATCCTGTCCTCTCCTGATGAAAGACAGACATGTGTGGGAAGTAGTCTAGCATCGTAATTGTGAAAATAGGTTCGATTTCTTTTAGGTCCCTATTATTTTTTCTTCCTTTTTCTATTTCGTTTACTTTTCGTTGATTTCGTTTTGCTTTCGTTGGTTTCGTTTTATTTCGTTTTCATTTCGTTGATTTCGTTTCGTTTCGTTTCGTTTTTGTTGATTTCATTTCGTTTCGTTTCGTTTTCGTTGATTTCGTTTTGTTTCGTTTCGCACTTTATAGGTGCCCGATATAACAGTCCCCGAATAGACATCTTGCCCCACCTTGACACATTATCCATATTACAAGCCTACCAGTCTGCTCTTTCTCCTTATGCTGCATGCTTAGCGGAGAAGCAACAGATACCAATTTTGTAGTTCTTGATTTTACTCTATCGGGCTTGATCCCACAATCTACAGCAATCGAAACGAGCACGCTAACCATTACACCACCGATGTGGTTCTCTACAGAAACATGTGAAAGAATAAACTCCTTAGAATGATGTGGTGGGTATATATGTTTCACAGGTCACAGTACCCATTTTTTGATTCGTAACAATCAAGGATGCAGCACAATATTATCTAGCCCATAAAGAAACTATGTGTAATAAATTGTGTATAGTCCTGAATTATCACCGATTTGCAACAAGAGCAGCTTAATGGGAACGTGGAGCAGGGACTGGTTACCGTTCCAGAAAACTTGATTTCATTACTAGATTTTTAGTGTGGTACGTGTTGTTCAATCTCTCAGTTTTCAGGGTAGTGCTGTGTTGACCCTTGTGTCATCCGTCCTATGATTTTTAGTGTGGTCTGTGAACACAATCTGAGTTTTCAGGGTAGTGCTGTGTTGACCCTTGTGTCGTCCGTGCTATGATTTTTAGTGTGGTTCGTGTTGTTCAATATCTGAGTTTTCATGGTAGTGCTGTGTTAACCCTTGTGTCGTCCGTCCTATGATTTTTAGTGTGGTCCGTGTTGTTCAATCTCTCAGTTTTCATGGTAGTGCTGTGTTAACCCTTGTATTATCCTTCCTATGATTTTTAGTGTGGTCCGTGTTGTTCAATCTGAGTTTTGAGGGTAGTGCTATGTTGACCCTTGTGTCATCCGTCCTATGATTTTTAGTGTGGTCCGTGTTGTTCAATATCTGAGTTTTCAGGGTAGTGCTGTGTTAACCCTTGTGTTGTCCGTCCTATGATTTTTAGTGTGGTTCGTGTTGTTCAATCTGAGTTTTGAGGGTGGTGCTATGTTGACCCTTGTGTCATCCGTCCTATGATTTTTAGTGTGGTCCGTGTTGTTCAATATCTGAGTTTTCATGGTAGTGCTGTGTTGACCCTTGTGTCGTCCGTCCTATGATTTTTAGTGTGGTCCGTGTTGTTCAATCTGAGTTTTCAGGGTAGTGCTGTGTTAACCCTTGTGTTGTCCGTCCTATGATTTTTAGTGTGGTTCGTGTTGTTCAATCTGAGTTTTGAGGGTAGTGCTATGTTGACCCTTGTGTCATCCGTCCTATGATTTTTAGTGTGGTCCGTGTTGTTCAATATCTGAGTTTTCATGGTAGTGCTGTGTTGACCCTTGTGTCGTCCGTCCTATGATTTTTAGTGTGGTCCGTGTTGTTCAATATCTGAGTTTTCATGGTAGTGCTGTGTTGACCCTTGTGTTGTCCGTCCTATGATTTTTAGTGTGGTCTGTGAACACAATCTCTGAGTTTTCAGGGTAGTGCTGTGTTGACCCTTGTGTCATCCGTCCTATAATTTTTAGTGTGGTCCGTGTTGTTCAATATCTGAGTTTTCATGGTAGTGCTGTGTTGACCCTTGTGTCGTCCGTCCTATGATTTTTAGTGTGGTCCGTGTTGTTCAATATCTGAGTTTTCATGGTAGTGCTTTGTTGACCCTTGTGTTGTCCGTCCTATGATTTTTAGTGTGGTCTGTGAACACAATCTCTGAGTTTTCATGGTAGTGCTGTGTTGACCCTTGTGTCGTCCGTCCTATGATTTTTAGTGTGGTCCGTGTTGTTCAATATCTGAGTTTTCATGGTAGTGCTGTGTTGACCCTTGTGTTGTCCGTCCTATGATTTTTAGTGTGGTCTGTGAACACAATCTCTGAGTTTTCAGGGTAGTGCTGTGTTGACCCTTGTGTCATCCGTCCTATAATTTTTAGTGTGGTTCGTGTTGTTCAATATCTGAGTTTTCATGGTAGTGCTGTGTTGACCCTTGTGTCATCCGTCCTATGATTTTTAGTGTGGTCCGTGTTGTTCAATATCTGAGTTTTCATGGTAGTGCTGTGTTGACCCTTGTGTTGTCCGTCCTATGATTTTTAGTGTGGTCTGTGAACACAATCTCTGAGTTTTCAGGGTAGTGCTGTGTTGACCCTTGTGTCATCCGTCCTATAATTTTTAGTGTGGTCCGTGTTGTTCAATCTTGAGTTTTCAGGGTAGTGCTGTGTTAACCCTTGTGTTTTCCGTCCTATGATTTTTAGTGTGGTCCGTGTTGTTCAATATCTGAGTTTTCATGGTAGTGCTGTGTTAACCCTTGTGTTGTCCGTCCTATGATTTTTAGTGTGGTTCGTGTTGTTCAATATCTGAGTTTTCATGGTAGTGCTGTGTTAACCCTTGTGTTGTCCGTCCTATGATTTTTAGTGTGGTTCGTGTTGTTCAATCTGAGTTTTCAGGGTAGTGCTGTGTTGTCCGTCGTATGATTTTTAGTGTGGTTCGTGTTGTTCAATATCTGAGTTTTCATGGTAGTGCTGTGTTGACCCTTGTGTTGTCCGTCCTATGATTTTTAGTGTGGTCTGTGAACACAATCTCTGAGTTTTCAGGGTAGTGCTGTGTTGACCCTTGTGTCATCCGTCCTATAATTTTTAGTGTGGTCCGTGTTGTTCAATCTTGAGTTTTCAGGGTAGTGCTGTGTTAACCCTTGTGTTGTCCGTCCTATGATTTTTAGTGTGGTCCGTGTTGTTCAATATCTGAGTTTTCATGGTAGTGCTGTGTTAACCCTTGTGTTGTCCGTCCTATGATTTTTAGTGTGGTTCGTGTTGTTCAATCTGAGTTTTGAGGGTAGTGCTATGTTGACCCTTGTGTCATCCGTCCTATGATTTTTAGTGTGGTTCGTGTTGTTCAATATCTGAGTTTTCATGGTAGTGCTGTGTTAACCCTTGTGTTGTCCGTCCTATGATTTTTAGTGTGGTTCGTGTTGTTCAATCTGAGTTTTCAGGGTAGTGCTGTGTTGTCCGTCGTATGATTTTTAGTGTGGTTCGTGTTGTTCAATCTGAGTTTTCAGGGTAGTGCTGTGTTGTCCGTCGTATGATTTTTAGTGTGGTTCGTGTTGTTCAATATCTGAGTTTTCATGGTAGTGCTGTGTTGACCCTTGTGTCATCCGTCCTATGATTTTTAGTGTGGTCCGTGTTGTTCAATCTTGAGTTTTCAGGGTAGTGCTGTGTTAACCCTTGTGTTGTCCGTCCTATGATTTTTAGTGTGGTTCGTGTTGTTCAATCTGAGTTTTGAGGGTAGTGCTATGTTGACCCTTGTGTCATCCGTCCTATGATTTTTAGTGTGGTCCGTGTTGTTCAATATCTGAGTTTTCATGGTAGTGCTGTGTTGACCCTTGTGTCGTCCGTCCTATGATTTTTAGTGTGGTCCGTGTTGTTCAATATCTGAGTTTTCATGGTAGTGCTGTGTTGACCCTTGTGTTGTCCGTCCTATGATTTTTAGTGTGGTCTGTGAACACAATCTCTGAGTTTTCAGGGTAGTGCTGTGTTGACCCTTGTGTCATCCGTCCTATAATTTTTAGTGTGGTCCGTGTTGTTCAATATCTGAGTTTTCATGGTAGTGCTGTGTTGACCCTTGTGTCATCCGTCCTATGATTTTTAGTGTGGTCCGTGTTGTTCAATATCTGAGTTTTCATGGTAGTGCTGTGTTGACCCTTGTGTTGTCCGTCCTATGATTTTTAGTGTGGTCTGTGAACACAATCTCTGAGTTTTCAGGGTAGTGCTGTGTTGACCCTTGTGTCATCCGTCCTATAATTTTTAGTGTGGTCCGTGTTGTTCAATCTTGAGTTTTCAGGGTAGTGCTGTGTTAACCCTTGTGTTGTCCGTCCTATGATTTTTAGTGTGGTCCGTGTTGTTCAATATCTGAGTTTTCATGGTAGTGCTGTGTTAACCCTTGTGTTGTCCGTCCTATGATTTTTAGTGTGGTTCGTGTTGTTCAATCTGAGTTTTGAGGGTAGTGCTATGTTGACCCTTGTGTCATCCGTCCTATGATTTTTAGTGTGGTTCGTGTTGTTCAATATCTGAGTTTTCATGGTAGTGCTGTGTTAACCCTTGTGTTGTCCGTCCTATGATTTTTAGTGTGGTTCGTGTTGTTCAATCTGAGTTTTCAGGGTAGTGCTGTGTTGTCCGTCGTATGATTTTTAGTGTGGTTCGTGTTGTTCAATATCTGAGTTTTCATGGTAGTGCTGTGTTGACCCTTGTGTTGTCCGTCCTATGATTTTTAGTGTGGTCTGTGAACACAATCTCTGAGTTTTCAGGGTAGTACTGTGTTGACCCTTGTGTCATCCATCCTATGATTTTTAGTGTGGTCCGTGTTGTTCAATCTTGAATTTTCAGGGTAGTGCTGTGTTAACCCTTGTGTTGTCCGTCCTATGATTTTTAGTGTGGTCCGTGTTGTTCAATATCTGAGTTTTCATGGTAGTGCTGTGTTGACCCTTGTGTTGTCCGTCCTATGATTTTTAGTGTGGTCTGTGAACACAATCTCTGAGTTTTCAGGGTAGTGCTGTGTTGACCCTTGTGTCATCCGTCCTATGATTTTTAGTGTGGTCCGTGTTGTTCAATCTTGAGTTTTCAGGGTAGTGCTGTGTTAACCCTTGTGTTGTCCGTCCTATGATTTTTAGTGTGGTTCGTGTTGTTCAATCTGAGTTTTGAGGGTAGTGCTATGTTGACCCTTGTGTCATCCGTCCTATGATTTTTAGTGTGGTTCGTGTTGTTCAATAACTGAGTTTTCATGGTAGTGCTGTGTTAACCCTTGTGTTGTCCGTCCTATGATTTTTAGTGTGGTTCGTGTTGTTCAATCTGAGTTTTCAGGGTAGTGCTGTGTTGTCCGTCCTATGATTTTTAGTGTGGTTCGTGTTGTTCAATCTCTGAGTTTTCAGGGTAGTGCTATGTTGACCCTTGTGTCATCCGTCGTATGATTTTTAGTGTGGTTCGTGTTGTTCAATATCTGAGTTTTCATGGTAGTGCTGTGTTGACCCTTGTGTTGTCCGTCCTATGATTTTTAGTGTGGTCTGTGAACACAATCTCTGAGTTTTCAGGGTAGTGCTGTGTTGACCCTTGTGTCATCCGTCCTATAATTTTTAGTGTGGTCCGTGTTGTTCAATCTTGAGTTTTCAGGGTAGTGCTGTGTTAACCCTTGTGTTGTCCGTCCTATGATTTTTAGTGTGGTCCGTGTTGTTCAATATCTGAGTTTTCATGGTAGTGCTGTGTTAACCCTTGTGTTGTCCGTCCTATGATTTTTAGTGTGGTTCGTGTTGTTCAATCTGAGTTTTGAGGGTAGTGCTATGTTGACCCTTGTGTCATCCGTCCTATGATTTTTAGTGTGGTTCGTGTTGTTCAATATCTGAGTTTTCATGGTAGTGCTGTGTTAACCCTTGTGTTGTCCGTCCTATGATTTTTAGTGTGGTTCGTGTTGTTCAATCTGAGTTTTCAGGGTAGTGCTGTGTTGTCCGTCGTATGATTTTTAGTGTGGTTCGTGTTGTTCAATCTGAGTTTTCAGGGTAGTGCTGTGTTGTCCGTCGTATGATTTTTAGTGTGGTTCGTGTTGTTCAATATCTGAGTTTTCATGGTAGTGCTGTGTTGACCCTTGTGTCATCCGTCCTATGATTTTTAGTGTGGTCCGTGTTGTTCAATCTTGAGTTTTCAGGGTAGTGCTGTGTTAACCCTTGTGTTGTCCGTCCTATGATTTTTAGTGTGGTTCGTGTTGTTCAATCTGAGTTTTGAGGGTAGTGCTATGTTGACCCTTGTGTCATCCGTCCTATGATTTTTAGTGTGGTCCGTGTTGTTCAATATCTGAGTTTTCATGGTAGTGCTGTGTTGACCCTTGTGTCGTCCGTCCTATGATTTTTAGTGTGGTCCGTGTTGTTCAATATCTGAGTTTTCATGGTAGTGCTGTGTTGACCCTTGTGTTGTCCGTCCTATGATTTTTAGTGTGGTCTGTGAACACAATCTCTGAGTTTTCAGGGTAGTGCTGTGTTGACCCTTGTGTCATCCGTCCTATAATTTTTAGTGTGGTCCGTGTTGTTCAATATCTGAGTTTTCATGGTAGTGCTGTGTTGACCCTTGTGTCATCCGTCCTATGATTTTTAGTGTGGTCCGTGTTGTTCAATATCTGAGTTTTCATGGTAGTGCTGTGTTGACCCTTGTGTTGTCCGTCCTATGATTTTTAGTGTGGTCTGTGAACACAATCTCTGAGTTTTCAGGGTAGTGCTGTGTTGACCCTTGTGTCATCCGTCCTATAATTTTTAGTGTGGTCCGTGTTGTTCAATCTTGAGTTTTCAGGGTAGTGCTGTGTTAACCCTTGTGTTGTCCGTCCTATGATTTTTAGTGTGGTCCGTGTTGTTCAATATCTGAGTTTTCATGGTAGTGCTGTGTTAACCCTTGTGTTGTCCGTCCTATGATTTTTAGTGTGGTTCGTGTTGTTCAATCTGAGTTTTGAGGGTAGTGCTATGTTGACCCTTGTGTCATCCGTCCTATGATTTTTAGTGTGGTTCGTGTTGTTCAATATCTGAGTTTTCATGGTAGTGCTGTGTTAACCCTTGTGTTGTCCGTCCTATGATTTTTAGTGTGGTTCGTGTTGTTCAATCTGAGTTTTCAGGGTAGTGCTGTGTTGTCCGTCGTATGATTTTTAGTGTGGTTCGTGTTGTTCAATATCTGAGTTTTCATGGTAGTGCTGTGTTGACCCTTGTGTTGTCCGTCCTATGATTTTTAGTGTGGTCTGTGAACACAATCTCTGAGTTTTCAGGGTAGTACTGTGTTGACCCTTGTGTCATCCATCCTATGATTTTTAGTGTGGTCCGTGTTGTTCAATCTTGAATTTTCAGGGTAGTGCTGTGTTAACCCTTGTGTTGTCCGTCCTATGATTTTTAGTGTGGTCCGTGTTGTTCAATATCTGAGTTTTCATGGTAGTGCTGTGTTGACCCTTGTGTTGTCCGTCCTATGATTTTTAGTGTGGTCTGTGAACACAATCTCTGAGTTTTCAGGGTAGTGCTGTGTTGACCCTTGTGTCATCCGTCCTATGATTTTTAGTGTGGTCCGTGTTGTTCAATCTTGAGTTTTCAGGGTAGTGCTGTGTTAACCCTTGTGTTGTCCGTCCTATGATTTTTAGTGTGGTTCGTGTTGTTCAATCTGAGTTTTGAGGGTAGTGCTATGTTGACCCTTGTGTCATCCGTCCTATGATTTTTAGTGTGGTTCGTGTTGTTCAATAACTGAGTTTTCATGGTAGTGCTGTGTTAACCCTTGTGTTGTCCGTCCTATGATTTTTAGTGTGGTTCGTGTTGTTCAATCTGAGTTTTCAGGGTAGTGCTGTGTTGTCCGTCCTATGATTTTTAGTGTGGTTCGTGTTGTTCAATCTCTGAGTTTTCAGGGTAGTGCTATGTTGACCCTTGTGTCATCCGTCCTATGATTTTTAGTGTGGTTCGTGTTGTTCAATATCTGAGTTTTCATGGTAGTGCTGTGTTAACCCTTGTGTTGTCCGTCCTATGATTTTTAGTGTGGTTCGTGTTGTTCAATCTGAGTTTTCAGGGTAGTGCTGTGTTGTTCGTCGTATGATTTTTAGTGTGGTTCGTGTTGTTCAATCTGAGTTTTCAGGGTAGTGCTGTGTTGTCCGTCGTATGATTTTTAGTGTGGTTCGTGTTGTTCAATATCTGAGTTTTCATGGTAGTGCTGTGTTGACCCTTGTGCCATCCGTCCTATGATTTTTAGTGTGGTCCGTGTTGTTCAATCTTGAGTTTTCAGGGTAGTGCTGTGTTAACCCTTGTGTTGTCCGTCCTATGATTTTTAGTGTGGTTCGTGTTGTTCAATCTGAGTTTTGAGGGTAGTGCTATGTTGACCCTTGTGTCATCCGTCCTATGATTTTTAGTGTGGTCCGTGTTGTTCAATATCTGAGTTTTCATGGTAGTGCTGTGTTGACCCTTGTGTCGTCCGTCCTATGATTTTTAGTGTGGTCCGTGTTGTTCAATATCTGAGTTTTCATGGTAGTGCTGTGTTGACCCTTGTGTTGTCCGTCCTATGATTTTTAGTGTGGTCTGTGAACACAATCTCTGAGTTTTCAGGGTAGTGCTGTGTTGACCCTTGTGTCATCCGTCCTATAATTTTTAGTGTGGTCCGTGTTGTTCAATATCCGAGTTTTCATGGTAGTGCTGTGTTGACCCTTGTGTCATCCGTCCTATGATTTTTAGTGTGGTCCGTGTTGTTCAATATCTGAATTTTCATGGTAGTGCTGTGTTGACCCTTGTGTTGTCCGTCCTATGATTTTTAGTGTGGTCTGTGAACACAATCTCTGAGTTTTCAGGGTAGTGCTGTGTTGACCCTTGTGTCATCCGTCCTATAATTTTTAGTATGGTCCGTGTTGTTCAATCTTGAGTTTTCAGGGTAGTGCTGTGTTAACCCTTGTGTTGTCCGTCCTATGATTTTTAGTGTGGTTCGTGTTGTTCAATCTGAGTTTTCAGGGTAGTGCTGTGTTGTCCGTCGTATGATTTTTAGTGTGGTTCGTGTTGTTCAATATCTGAGTTTTCATGGTAGTGCTGTGTTGACCCTTGTGTTGTCCGTCCTATGATTTTTAGTGTGGTCTGTGAACACAATCTCTGAGTTTTCAGGGTAGTACTGTGTTGATCCTTGTGTCATCCATCCTATGATTTTTAGTGTGGTCCGTGTTGTTCAATCTTGAATTTTCAGGGTAGTGCTGTGTTAACCCTTGTGTTGTCCGTCCTATGATTTTTAGTGTGGTCCGTGTTGTTCAATATCTGAGTTTTCATGGTAGTGCTGTGTTGACCCTTGTGTTGTCCGTCCTATGATTTTTAGTGTGGTCTGTGAACACAATCTCTGAGTTTTCAGGGTAGTGCTGTGTTGACCCTTGTGTCATCCGTCCTATGATTTTTAGTGTGGTCCGTGTTGTTCAATCTTGAGTTTTCAGGGTAGTGCTGTGTTAACCCTTGTGTTGTCCGTCCTATGATTTTTAGTGTGGTTCGTGTTGTTCAATCTGAGTTTTGAGGGTAGTGCTATGTTGACCCTTGTGTCATCCGTCCTATGATTTTTAGTGTGGTTCGTGTTGTTCAATAACTGAGTTTTCATGGTAGTGCTGTGTTAACCCTTGTGTTGTCCGTCCTATGATTTTTAGTGTGGTTCGTGTTGTTCAATCTGAGTTTTCAGGGTAGTGCTGTGTTGTCCGTCCTATGATTTTTAGTGTGGTTCGTGTTGTTCAATCTCTGAGTTTTCAGGGTAGTGCTATGTTGACCCTTGTGTCATCCGTCGTATGATTTTTAGTGTGGTTCGTGTTGTTCAATATCTGAGTTTTCATGGTAGTGCTGTGTTGACCCTTGTGTTGTCCGTCCTATGATTTTTAGTGTGGTCTGTGAACACAATCTCTGAGTTTTCAGGGTAGTGCTGTGTTGACCCTTGTGTCATCCGTCCTATAATTTTTAGTGTGGTCCGTGTTGTTCAATCTTGAGTTTTCAGGGTAGTGCTGTGTTAACCCTTGTGTTGTCCGTCCTATGATTTTTAGTGTGGTCCGTGTTGTTCAATATCTGAGTTTTCATGGTAGTGCTGTGTTAACCCTTGTGTTGTCCGTCCTATGATTTTTAGTGTGGTTCGTGTTGTTCAATCTGAGTTTTGAGGGTAGTGCTATGTTGACCCTTGTGTCATCCGTCCTATGATTTTTAGTGTGGTTCGTGTTGTTCAATATCTGAGTTTTCATGGTAGTGCTGTGTTAACCCTTGTGTTGTCCGTCCTATGATTTTTAGTGTGGTTCGTGTTGTTCAATCTGAGTTTTCAGGGTAGTGCTGTGTTGTCCGTCGTATGATTTTTAGTGTGGTTCGTGTTGTTCAATCTGAGTTTTCAGGGTAGTGCTGTGTTGTCCGTCGTATGATTTTTAGTGTGGTTCGTGTTGTTCAATATCTGAGTTTTCATGGTAGTGCTGTGTTGACCCTTGTGTCATCCGTCCTATGATTTTTAGTGTGGTCCGTGTTGTTCAATCTTGAGTTTTCAGGGTAGTGCTGTGTTAACCCTTGTGTTGTCCGTCCTATGATTTTTAGTGTGGTTCGTGTTGTTCAATCTGAGTTTTGAGGGTAGTGCTATGTTGACCCTTGTGTCATCCGTCCTATGATTTTTAGTGTGGTCCGTGTTGTTCAATATCTGAGTTTTCATGGTAGTGCTGTGTTGACCCTTGTGTCGTCCGTCCTATGATTTTTAGTGTGGTCCGTGTTGTTCAATATCTGAGTTTTCATGGTAGTGCTGTGTTGACCCTTGTGTTGTCCGTCCTATGATTTTTAGTGTGGTCTGTGAACACAATCTCTGAGTTTTCAGGGTAGTGCTGTGTTGACCCTTGTGTCATCCGTCCTATAATTTTTAGTGTGGTCCGTGTTGTTCAATATCTGAGTTTTCATGGTAGTGCTGTGTTGACCCTTGTGTCATCCGTCCTATGATTTTTAGTGTGGTCCGTGTTGTTCAATATCTGAGTTTTCATGGTAGTGCTGTGTTGACCCTTGTGTTGTCCGTCCTATGATTTTTAGTGTGGTCTGTGAACACAATCTCTGAGTTTTCAGGGTAGTGCTGTGTTGACCCTTGTGTCATCCGTCCTATAATTTTTAGTGTGGTCCGTGTTGTTCAATCTTGAGTTTTCAGGGTAGTGCTGTGTTAACCCTTGTGTTGTCCGTCCTATGATTTTTAGTGTGGTCCGTGTTGTTCAATATCTGAGTTTTCATGGTAGTGCTGTGTTAACCCTTGTGTTGTCCGTCCTATGATTTTTAGTGTGGTTCGTGTTGTTCAATCTGAGTTTTGAGGGTAGTGCTATGTTGACCCTTGTGTCATCCGTCCTATGATTTTTAGTGTGGTTCGTGTTGTTCAATATCTGAGTTTTCATGGTAGTGCTGTGTTAACCCTTGTGTTGTCCGTCCTATGATTTTTAGTGTGGTTCGTGTTGTTCAATCTGAGTTTTCAGGGTAGTGCTGTGTTGTCCGTCGTATGATTTTTAGTGTGGTTCGTGTTGTTCAATATCTGAGTTTTCATGGTAGTGCTGTGTTGACCCTTGTGTTGTCCGTCCTATGATTTTTAGTGTGGTCTGTGAACACAATCTCTGAGTTTTCAGGGTAGTACTGTGTTGACCCTTGTGTCATCCATCCTATGATTTTTAGTGTGGTCCGTGTTGTTCAATCTTGAATTTTCAGGGTAGTGCTGTGTTAACCCTTGTGTTGTCCGTCCTATGATTTTTAGTGTGGTCCGTGTTGTTCAATATCTGAGTTTTCATGGTAGTGCTGTGTTGACCCTTGTGTTGTCCGTCCTATGATTTTTAGTGTGGTCTGTGAACACAATCTCTGAGTTTTCAGGGTAGTGCTGTGTTGACCCTTGTGTCATCCGTCCTATGATTTTTAGTGTGGTCCGTGTTGTTCAATCTTGAGTTTTCAGGGTAGTGCTGTGTTAACCCTTGTGTTGTCCGTCCTATGATTTTTAGTGTGGTTCGTGTTGTTCAATCTGAGTTTTGAGGGTAGTGCTATGTTGACCCTTGTGTCATCCGTCCTATGATTTTTAGTGTGGTTCGTGTTGTTCAATAACTGAGTTTTCATGGTAGTGCTGTGTTAACCCTTGTGTTGTCCGTCCTATGATTTTTAGTGTGGTTCGTGTTGTTCAATCTGAGTTTTCAGGGTAGTGCTGTGTTGTCCGTCCTATGATTTTTAGTGTGGTTCGTGTTGTTCAATCTCTGAGTTTTCAGGGTAGTGCTATGTTGACCCTTGTGTCATCCGTCCTATGATTTTTAGTGTGGTTCGTGTTGTTCAATATCTGAGTTTTCATGGTAGTGCTGTGTTAACCCTTGTGTTGTCCGTCCTATGATTTTTAGTGTGGTTCGTGTTGTTCAATCTGAGTTTTCAGGGTAGTGCTGTGTTGTTCGTCGTATGATTTTTAGTGTGGTTCGTGTTGTTCAATCTGAGTTTTCAGGGTAGTGCTGTGTTGTCCGTCGTATGATTTTTAGTGTGGTTCGTGTTGTTCAATATCTGAGTTTTCATGGTAGTGCTGTGTTGACCCTTGTGCCATCCGTCCTATGATTTTTAGTGTGGTCCGTGTTGTTCAATCTTGAGTTTTCAGGGTAGTGCTGTGTTAACCCTTGTGTTGTCCGTCCTATGATTTTTAGTGTGGTTCGTGTTGTTCAATCTGAGTTTTGAGGGTAGTGCTATGTTGACCCTTGTGTCATCCGTCCTATGATTTTTAGTGTGGTCCGTGTTGTTCAATATCTGAGTTTTCATGGTAGTGCTGTGTTGACCCTTGTGTCGTCCGTCCTATGATTTTTAGTGTGGTCCGTGTTGTTCAATATCTGAGTTTTCATGGTAGTGCTGTGTTGACCCTTGTGTTGTCCGTCCTATGATTTTTAGTGTGGTCTGTGAACACAATCTCTGAGTTTTCAGGGTAGTGCTGTGTTGACCCTTGTGTCATCCGTCCTATAATTTTTAGTGTGGTCCGTGTTGTTCAATATCCGAGTTTTCATGGTAGTGCTGTGTTGACCCTTGTGTCATCCGTCCTATGATTTTTAGTGTGGTCCGTGTTGTTCAATATCTGAATTTTCATGGTAGTGCTGTGTTGACCCTTGTGTTGTCCGTCCTATGATTTTTAGTGTGGTCTGTGAACACAATCTCTGAGTTTTCAGGGTAGTGCTGTGTTGACCCTTGTGTCATCCGTCCTATAATTTTTAGTATGGTCCGTGTTGTTCAATCTTGAGTTTTCAGGGTAGTGCTGTGTTAACCCTTGTGTTGTCCGTCCTATGATTTTTAGTGTGGTTCGTGTTGTTCAATCTGAGTTTTCAGGGTAGTGCTGTGTTGTCCGTCGTATGATTTTTAGTGTGGTTCGTGTTGTTCAATATCTGAGTTTTCATGGTAGTGCTGTGTTGACCCTTGTGTTGTCCGTCCTATGATTTTTAGTGTGGTCTGTGAACACAATCTCTGAGTTTTCAGGGTAGTACTGTGTTGATCCTTGTGTCATCCATCCTATGATTTTTAGTGTGGTCCGTGTTGTTCAATCTTGAATTTTCAGGGTAGTGCTGTGTTAACCCTTGTGTTGTCCGTCCTATGATTTTTAGTGTGGTCCGTGTTGTTCAATATCTGAGTTTTCATGGTAGTGCTGTGTTGACCCTTGTGTTGTCCGTCCTATGATTTTTAGTGTGGTCTGTGAACACAATCTCTGAGTTTTCAGGGTAGTGCTGTGTTGACCCTTGTGTCATCCGTCCTATGATTTTTAGTGTGGTCCGTGTTGTTCAATCTTGAGTTTTCAGGGTAGTGCTGTGTTAACCCTTGTGTTGTCCGTCCTATGATTTTTAGTGTGGTTCGTGTTGTTCAATCTGAGTTTTGAGGGTAGTGCTATGTTGACCCTTGTGTCATCCGTCCTATGATTTTTAGTGTGGTTCGTGTTGTTCAATAACTGAGTTTTCATGGTAGTGCTGTGTTAACCCTTGTGTTGTCCGTCCTATGATTTTTAGTGTGGTTCGTGTTGTTCAATCTGAGTTTTCAGGGTAGTGCTGTGTTGTCCGTCCTATGATTTTTAGTGTGGTTCGTGTTGTTCAATCTCTGAGTTTTCAGGGTAGTGCTATGTTGACCCTTGTGTCATCCGTCCTATGATTTTTAGTGTGGTTCGTGTTGTTCAATATCTGAGTTTTCATGGTAGTGCTGTGTTAACCCTTGTGTTGTCCGTCCTATGATTTTTAGTGTGGTTCGTGTTGTTCAATCTGAGTTTTCAGGGTAGTGCTGTGTTGTCCGTCGTATGATTTTTAGTGTGGTTCGTGTTGTTCAATCTGAGTTTTCAGGGTAGTGCTGTGTTGTCCGTCGTATGATTTTTAGTGTGGTTCGTGTTGTTCAATATCTGAGTTTTCATGGTAGTGCTGTGTTGACCCTTGTGTCATCCGTCCTATGATTTTTAGTGTGGTCCGTGTTGTTCAATCTTGAGTTTTCAGGGTAGTGCTGTGTTAACCCTTGTGTTGTCCGTCCTATGATTTTTAGTGTGGTTCGTGTTGTTCAATCTGAGTTTTGAGGGTAGTGCTATGTTGACCCTTGTGTCATCCGTCCTATGATTTTTAGTGTGGTCCGTGTTGTTCAATATCTGAGTTTTCATGGTAGTGCTGTGTTGACCCTTGTGTCGTCCGTCCTATGATTTTTAGTGTGGTCCGTGTTGTTCAATATCTGAGTTTTCATGGTAGTGCTGTGTTGACCCTTGTGTTGTCCGTCCTATGATTTTTAGTGTGGTCTGTGAACACAATCTCTGAGTTTTCAGGGTAGTGCTGTGTTGACCCTTGTGTCATCCGTCCTATAATTTTTAGTGTGGTCCGTGTTGTTCAATATCTGAGTTTTCATGGTAGTGCTGTGTTGACCCTTGTGTCATCCGTCCTATGATTTTTAGTGTGGTCCGTGTTGTTCAATATCTGAGTTTTCATGGTAGTGCTGTGTTGACCCTTGTGTTGTCCGTCCTATGATTTTTAGTGTGGTCTGTGAACACAATCTCTGAGTTTTCAGGGTAGTGCTGTGTTGACCCTTGTGTCATCCGTCCTATAATTTTTAGTGTGGTCCGTGTTGTTCAATCTTGAGTTTTCAGGGTAGTGCTGTGTTAACCCTTGTGTTGTCCGTCCTATGATTTTTAGTGTGGTCCGTGTTGTTCAATATCTGAGTTTTCATGGTAGTGCTGTGTTAACCCTTGTGTTGTCCGTCCTATGATTTTTAGTGTGGTTCGTGTTGTTCAATCTGAGTTTTGAGGGTAGTGCTATGTTGACCCTTGTGTCATCCGTCCTATGATTTTTAGTGTGGTTCGTGTTGTTCAATATCTGAGTTTTCATGGTAGTGCTGTGTTAACCCTTGTGTTGTCCGTCCTATGATTTTTAGTGTGGTTCGTGTTGTTCAATCTGAGTTTTCAGGGTAGTGCTGTGTTGTCCGTCGTATGATTTTTAGTGTGGTTCGTGTTGTTCAATATCTGAGTTTTCATGGTAGTGCTGTGTTGACCCTTGTGTTGTCCGTCCTATGATTTTTAGTGTGGTCTGTGAACACAATCTCTGAGTTTTCAGGGTAGTACTGTGTTGACCCTTGTGTCATCCATCCTATGATTTTTAGTGTGGTCCGTGTTGTTCAATCTTGAATTTTCAGGGTAGTGCTGTGTTAACCCTTGTGTTGTCCGTCCTATGATTTTTAGTGTGGTCCGTGTTGTTCAATATCTGAGTTTTCATGGTAGTGCTGTGTTGACCCTTGTGTTGTCCGTCCTATGATTTTTAGTGTGGTCTGTGAACACAATCTCTGAGTTTTCAGGGTAGTGCTGTGTTGACCCTTGTGTCATCCGTCCTATGATTTTTAGTGTGGTCCGTGTTGTTCAATCTTGAGTTTTCAGGGTAGTGCTGTGTTAACCCTTGTGTTGTCCGTCCTATGATTTTTAGTGTGGTTCGTGTTGTTCAATCTGAGTTTTGAGGGTAGTGCTATGTTGACCCTTGTGTCATCCGTCCTATGATTTTTAGTGTGGTTCGTGTTGTTCAATAACTGAGTTTTCATGGTAGTGCTGTGTTAACCCTTGTGTTGTCCGTCCTATGATTTTTAGTGTGGTTCGTGTTGTTCAATCTGAGTTTTCAGGGTAGTGCTGTGTTGTCCGTCCTATGATTTTTAGTGTGGTTCGTGTTGTTCAATCTCTGAGTTTTCAGGGTAGTGCTGTGTTGACCCTTGTGTCATCCGTCCTATGATTTTTAGTGTGGTCCGTGTTGTTCAATCTTGAGTTTTCAGGGTAGTGCTGTGTTAACCCTTGTGTTGTCCGTCCTATGATTTTTAGTGTGGTTCGTGTTGTTCAATCTGAGTTTTCAGGGTAGTGCTATGTTGACCCTTGTGTCATCCGTCCTATGATTTTTAGTGTGGTCCGTGTTGTTCAATATCTGAGTTTTCATGGTAGTGCTGTGTTGACCCTTGTGTCGTCCGTCCTATGATTTTTAGTGTGGTCCGTGTTGTTCAATATCTGAGTTTTCATGGTAGTGCTGTGTTGACCCTTGTGTTGTCCGTCCTATGATTTTTAGTGTGGTCTGTGAACACAATCTCTGAGTTTTCAGGGTAGTGCTGTGTTGACCCTTGTGTCATCCGTCCTATAATTTTTAGTGTGGTCCGTGTTGTTCAATATCTGAGTTTTCATGGTAGTGCTGTGTTGACCCTTGTGTTGTCCGTCCTATGATTTTTAGTGTGGTCTGTGAACACAATCTCTGAGTTTTCAGGGTAGTGCTGTGTTGACCCTTGTGTCATCCGTCCTATAATTTTTAGTGTGGTCCGTGTTGTTCAATCTTGAGTTTTCAGGGTAGTGCTGTGTTAACCCTTGTGTTGTCCGTCCTATGATTTTTAGTGTGGTCCGTGTTGTTCAATATCTGAGTTTTCATGGTAGTGCTGTGTTAACCCTTGTGTTGTCCGTCCTATGATTTTTAGTGTGGTTCGTGTTGTTCAATCTGAGTTTTGAGGGTAGTGCTATGTTGACCCTTGTGTCATCCGTCCTATGATTTTTAGTGTGGTTCGTGTTGTTCAATATCTGAGTTTTCATGGTAGTGCTGTGTTAACCCTTGTGTTGTCCGTCCTATGATTTTTAGTGTGGTTCGTGTTGTTCAATCTGAGTTTTCAGGGTAGTGCTGTGTTGTCCGTCGTATGATTTTTAGTGTGGTTCGTGTTGTTCAATATCTGAGTTTTCATGGTAGTGCTGTGTTGACCCTTGTGTTGTCCGTCCTATGATTTTTAGTGTGGTCTGTGAACACAATCTCTGAGTTTTCAGGGTAGTACTGTGTTGACCCTTGTGTCATCCATCCTATGATTTTTAGTGTGGTCCGTGTTGTTCAATCTTGAATTTTCAGGGTAGTGCTGTGTTAACCCTTGTGTTGTCCGTCCTATGATTTTTAGTGTGGTCCGTGTTGTTCAATATCTGAGTTTTCATGGTAGTGCTGTGTTGACCCTTGTGTTGTCCGTCCTATGATTTTTAGTGTGGTCTGTGAACACAATCTCTGAGTTTTCAGGGTAGTGCTGTGTTGACCCTTGTGTCATCCGTCCTATGATTTTTAGTGTGGTCCGTGTTGTTCAATCTTGAGTTTTCAGGGTAGTGCTGTGTTAACCCTTGTGTTGTCCGTCCTATGATTTTTAGTGTGGTTCGTGTTGTTCAATCTGAGTTTTGAGGGTAGTGCTATGTTGACCCTTGTGTCATCCGTCCTATGATTTTTAGTGTGGTTCGTGTTGTTCAATAACTGAGTTTTCATGGTAGTGCTGTGTTAACCCTTGTGTTGTCCGTCCTATGATTTTTAGTGTGGTTCGTGTTGTTCAATCTGAGTTTTCAGGGTAGTGCTGTGTTGTCCGTCCTATGATTTTTAGTGTGGTTCGTGTTGTTCAATCTCTGAGTTTTCAGGGTAGTGCTGTGTTGACCCTTGTGTCGTCCGTCCTATGATTTTTAGTGTGGTTCGTGTTGTTCAATCTCTTGAGTTTTCAGGGTAGTGCTGTGTTGACTCTTGTGTCGTCCGTCCTATGATTTTTAGTGTGGTCCGTGTTGTTCAATCTGAGTTTTCAGGGCAGTGCTGTGTTGACCCTTGTGTCGTTATATCCTATGATTTTTAGTGTGGTTCGTGTTGTTCAATCTGAGTTTTCAGGGTAGTGCTGTGTTAACCCTTGTGTTGTCCGTCCTATGATTTTTAGTGTGGTCCGTGTTGTTCAATATCTGAGTTTTCATGGTAGTGCTGTGTTAACCCTTGTGTCGTCCATCCTATGATTTTTAGTGTGGTTCGTGTTGTTCAATCTTGAGTTTTCAGGGTAGTGCTGTGTTGTCCATCCTATGATTTTTAGTGTGGTCCGTGTTGTTCAATCTCTGAGTTTTCAGGGTAGTGCTGTGTTGACCCTTGTGTCATCCGTCCTATGATTTTTAGTGTGGTCCGTGTTGTTCAATCTGAGTTTTCATGGTAGTGCTGTGTTGACCCTTGTGTTGTCCGTCCTATGATTTTTAGTGTGGTCCGTGTTGTTCAATATCTGAGTTTTCATGGTAGTGCTGTGTTGACCCTTGTGTTGTCCGTCCTATGATTTTTAGTGTGGTCTGTGAACACAATCTCTGAGTTTTCAGGGTAGTGCTGTGTTGACCCTTGTGTCATCCGTCCTATAATTTTTAGTGTGGTCCGTGTTGTTCAATCTTGAGTTTTCAGGGTAGTGCTGTGTTAACCCTTGTGTTGTCCGTCCTATGATTTTTAGTGTGGTTCGTGTTGTTCAATATCTGAGTTTTCATGGTAGTGCTGTGTTAACCCTTGTGTTGTCCGTCCTATGATTTTTAGTGTGGTTCGTGTTGTTCAATCTGAGTTTTCAGGGTAGTGCTGTGTTGTCCGTCGTATGATTTTTAGTGTGGTTCGTGTTGTTCAATATCTGAGTTTTCATGGTAGTGCTGTGTTGACCCTTGTGTTGTCCGTCCTATGATTTTTAGTGTGGTCTGTGAACACAATCTCTGAGTTTTCAGGGTAGTGCTGTGTTGACCCTTGTGTCATCCATCCTATGATTTTTAGTGATTTTTAGTGTGGTCCGTGTTGTTCAATCTTGAATTTTCAGGGTAGTGCTGTGTTAACCCTTGTGTTGTCCGTCCTATGATTTTTAGTGTGGTCCGTGTTGTTCAATATCTGAGTTTTCATGGTAGTGCTGTGTTGACCCTTGTGTTGTCCGTCCTATGATTTTTAGTGTGGTCTGTGAACACAATCTCTGAGTTTTCAGGGTAGTGCTGTGTTGACCCTTGTGTCATCCGTCCTATGATTTTTAGTGTGGTCCGTGTTGTTCAATCTTGAGTTTTCAGGGCAGTGCTGTGTTAACCCTTGTGTCGTCCGTCCTATGATTTTTAGTGTGGTTCGTGTTGTTCAATCTGAGTTTTGAGGGTAGTGCTATGTTGACCCTTGTGTCATCCGTCCTATGATTTTTAGTGTGGTTCGTGTTGTTCAATAACTGAGTTTTCATGGTAGTGCTGTGTTAACCCTTGTGTTGTCCGTCCTATGATTTTTAGTGTGGTTCGTGTTGTTCAATCTGAGTTTTCAGGGTAGTGCTGTGTTGTCCGTCGTATGATTTTTAGTGTGGTTCGTGTTGTTCAATCTCTGAGTTTTCAGGGTAGTGCTGTGATGACCCTTGTGTCGTCCGTCCTATGATTTTTAGTGTGGTTCGTGTTGTTCAATCTCTTGAGTTTTCAGGGTAGTGCTGTGTTGACCCTTGTGTCGTCCGTCCTATGATTTTTAGTGTGGTCCGTGTTGTTCAATCTGAGTTTTCAGGGCAGTGCTGTGTTGACCCTTGTGTCGTTATATCCTATGATTTTTAGTGTGGTTCGTGTTGTTCAATCTGAGTTTTCAGGGTAGTGCTGTGTTAACCCTTGTGTTGTCCGTCCTATGATTTTTAGTGTGGTCCGTGTTGTTCAATATCTGAGTTTTCATGGTAGTGCTGTGTTAACCCTTGTGTTGTCCGTCCTATAATTTTTAGTGTGGTTCGTGTTGTTCAATCTGAGTTTTCAGGGTAGTGCTATGTTGACCCTTGTGTCGTCCATCCTATGATTTTTAGTGTGGTTCGTGTTGTTCAATCTGAGTTCTCAGGGTAGTGCTGTGTTGTCCATCCTATGATTTTTAGTGTGGTCCGTGTTGTTCAATCTCTGAGTTTTCAGGGTAGTGCTGTGTTGACCCTTGTGTCATCCGTCCTATGATTTTTAGGGTCCGTGTTGTTCAATATCCGAGTTTTCATGGTAGTGCTGTGTTGACCCTTGTGTCATCCGTCCTATGATTTTTAGTGTGGTCCGTGTTGTTCAATATCTGAATTTTCATGGTAGTGCTGTGTTGACCCTTGTGTTGTCCGTCCTATGATTTTTAGTGTGGTCTGTGAACACAATCTCTGAGTTTTCAGGGTAGTGCTGTGTTGACCCTTGTGTCATCCGTCCTATAATTTTTAGTATGGTCCGTGTTGTTCAATCTTGAGTTTTCAGGGTAGTGCTGTGTTAACCCTTGTGTTGTCCGTCCTATGATTTTTAGTGTGGTTCGTGTTGTTCAATCTGAGTTTTCAGGGTAGTGCTGTGTTGTCCGTCGTATGATTTTTAGTGTGGTTCGTGTTGTTCAATATCTGAGTTTTCATGGTAGTGCTGTGTTGACCCTTGTGTTGTCCGTCCTATGATTTTTAGTGTGGTCTGTGAACACAATCTCTGAGTTTTCAGGGTAGTACTGTGTTGATCCTTGTGTCATCCATCCTATGATTTTTAGTGTGGTCCGTGTTGTTCAATCTTGAATTTTCAGGGTAGTGCTGTGTTAACCCTTGTGTTGTCCGTCCTATGATTTTTAGTGTGGTCCGTGTTGTTCAATATCTGAGTTTTCATGGTAGTGCTGTGTTGACCCTTGTGTTGTCCGTCCTATGATTTTTAGTGTGGTCTGTGAACACAATCTCTGAGTTTTCAGGGTAGTGCTGTGTTGACCCTTGTGTCATCCGTCCTATGATTTTTAGTGTGGTCCGTGTTGTTCAATCTTGAGTTTTCAGGGTAGTGCTGTGTTAACCCTTGTGTTGTCCGTCCTATGATTTTTAGTGTGGTTCGTGTTGTTCAATCTGAGTTTTGAGGGTAGTGCTATGTTGACCCTTGTGTCATCCGTCCTATGATTTTTAGTGTGGTTCGTGTTGTTCAATAACTGAGTTTTCATGGTAGTGCTGTGTTAACCCTTGTGTTGTCCGTCCTATGATTTTTAGTGTGGTTCGTGTTGTTCAATCTGAGTTTTCAGGGTAGTGCTGTGTTGTCCGTCCTATGATTTTTAGTGTGGTTCGTGTTGTTCAATCTCTGAGTTTTCAGGGTAGTGCTATGTTGACCCTTGTGTCATCCGTCCTATGATTTTTAGTGTGGTTCGTGTTGTTCAATATCTGAGTTTTCATGGTAGTGCTGTGTTAACCCTTGTGTTGTCCGTCCTATGATTTTTAGTGTGGTTCGTGTTGTTCAATCTGAGTTTTCAGGGTAGTGCTGTGTTGTCCGTCGTATGATTTTTAGTGTGGTTCGTGTTGTTCAATCTGAGTTTTCAGGGTAGTGCTGTGTTGTCCGTCGTATGATTTTTAGTGTGGTTCGTGTTGTTCAATATCTGAGTTTTCATGGTAGTGCTGTGTTGACCCTTGTGTCATCCGTCCTATGATTTTTAGTGTGGTCCGTGTTGTTCAATCTTGAGTTTTCAGGGTAGTGCTGTGTTAACCCTTGTGTTGTCCGTCCTATGATTTTTAGTGTGGTTCGTGTTGTTCAATCTGAGTTTTGAGGGTAGTGCTATGTTGACCCTTGTGTCATCCGTCCTATGATTTTTAGTGTGGTCCGTGTTGTTCAATATCTGAGTTTTCATGGTAGTGCTGTGTTGACCCTTGTGTCGTCCGTCCTATGATTTTTAGTGTGGTCCGTGTTGTTCAATATCTGAGTTTTCATGGTAGTGCTGTGTTGACCCTTGTGTTGTCCGTCCTATGATTTTTAGTGTGGTCTGTGAACACAATCTCTGAGTTTTCAGGGTAGTGCTGTGTTGACCCTTGTGTCATCCGTCCTATAATTTTTAGTGTGGTCCGTGTTGTTCAATATCTGAGTTTTCATGGTAGTGCTGTGTTGACCCTTGTGTCATCCGTCCTATGATTTTTAGTGTGGTCCGTGTTGTTCAATATCTGAGTTTTCATGGTAGTGCTGTGTTGACCCTTGTGTTGTCCGTCCTATGATTTTTAGTGTGGTCTGTGAACACAATCTCTGAGTTTTCAGGGTAGTGCTGTGTTGACCCTTGTGTCATCCGTCCTATAATTTTTAGTGTGGTCCGTGTTGTTCAATCTTGAGTTTTCAGGGTAGTGCTGTGTTAACCCTTGTGTTGTCCGTCCTATGATTTTTAGTGTGGTCCGTGTTGTTCAATATCTGAGTTTTCATGGTAGTGCTGTGTTAACCCTTGTGTTGTCCGTCCTATGATTTTTAGTGTGGTTCGTGTTGTTCAATCTGAGTTTTGAGGGTAGTGCTATGTTGACCCTTGTGTCATCCGTCCTATGATTTTTAGTGTGGTTCGTGTTGTTCAATATCTGAGTTTTCATGGTAGTGCTGTGTTAACCCTTGTGTTGTCCGTCCTATGATTTTTAGTGTGGTTCGTGTTGTTCAATCTGAGTTTTCAGGGTAGTGCTGTGTTGTCCGTCGTATGATTTTTAGTGTGGTTCGTGTTGTTCAATATCTGAGTTTTCATGGTAGTGCTGTGTTGACCCTTGTGTTGTCCGTCCTATGATTTTTAGTGTGGTCTGTGAACACAATCTCTGAGTTTTCAGGGTAGTACTGTGTTGACCCTTGTGTCATCCATCCTATGATTTTTAGTGTGGTCCGTGTTGTTCAATCTTGAATTTTCAGGGTAGTGCTGTGTTAACCCTTGTGTTGTCCGTCCTATGATTTTTAGTGTGGTCCGTGTTGTTCAATATCTGAGTTTTCATGGTAGTGCTGTGTTGACCCTTGTGTTGTCCGTCCTATGATTTTTAGTGTGGTCTGTGAACACAATCTCTGAGTTTTCAGGGTAGTGCTGTGTTGACCCTTGTGTCATCCGTCCTATGATTTTTAGTGTGGTCCGTGTTGTTCAATCTTGAGTTTTCAGGGTAGTGCTGTGTTAACCCTTGTGTTGTCCGTCCTATGATTTTTAGTGTGGTTCGTGTTGTTCAATCTGAGTTTTGAGGGTAGTGCTATGTTGACCCTTGTGTCATCCGTCCTATGATTTTTAGTGTGGTTCGTGTTGTTCAATAACTGAGTTTTCATGGTAGTGCTGTGTTAACCCTTGTGTTGTCCGTCCTATGATTTTTAGTGTGGTTCGTGTTGTTCAATCTGAGTTTTCAGGGTAGTGCTGTGTTGTCCGTCCTATGATTTTTAGTGTGGTTCGTGTTGTTCAATCTCTGAGTTTTCAGGGTAGTGCTGTGTTGACCCTTGTGTCATCCGTCCTATGATTTTTAGTGTGGTCCGTGTTGTTCAATCTTGAGTTTTCAGGGTAGTGCTGTGTTAACCCTTGTGTTGTCCGTCCTATGATTTTTAGTGTGGTTCGTGTTGTTCAATCTGAGTTTTCAGGGTAGTGCTATGTTGACCCTTGTGTCATCCGTCCTATGATTTTTAGTGTGGTCCGTGTTGTTCAATATCTGAGTTTTCATGGTAGTGCTGTGTTGACCCTTGTGTCGTCCGTCCTATGATTTTTAGTGTGGTCCGTGTTGTTCAATATCTGAGTTTTCATGGTAGTGCTGTGTTGACCCTTGTGTTGTCCGTCCTATGATTTTTAGTGTGGTCTGTGAACACAATCTCTGAGTTTTCAGGGTAGTGCTGTGTTGACCCTTGTGTCATCCGTCCTATAATTTTTAGTGTGGTCCGTGTTGTTCAATATCTGAGTTTTCATGGTAGTGCTGTGTTGACCCTTGTGTTGTCCGTCCTATGATTTTTAGTGTGGTCTGTGAACACAATCTCTGAGTTTTCAGGGTAGTGCTGTGTTGACCCTTGTGTCATCCGTCCTATAATTTTTAGTGTGGTCCGTGTTGTTCAATCTTGAGTTTTCAGGGTAGTGCTGTGTTAACCCTTGTGTTGTCCGTCCTATGATTTTTAGTGTGGTCCGTGTTGTTCAATATCTGAGTTTTCATGGTAGTGCTGTGTTAACCCTTGTGTTGTCCGTCCTATGATTTTTAGTGTGGTTCGTGTTGTTCAATCTGAGTTTTGAGGGTAGTGCTATGTTGACCCTTGTGTCATCCGTCCTATGATTTTTAGTGTGGTTCGTGTTGTTCAATATCTGAGTTTTCATGGTAGTGCTGTGTTAACCCTTGTGTTGTCCGTCCTATGATTTTTAGTGTGGTTCGTGTTGTTCAATCTGAGTTTTCAGGGTAGTGCTGTGTTGTCCGTCGTATGATTTTTAGTGTGGTTCGTGTTGTTCAATATCTGAGTTTTCATGGTAGTGCTGTGTTGACCCTTGTGTTGTCCGTCCTATGATTTTTAGTGTGGTCTGTGAACACAATCTCTGAGTTTTCAGGGTAGTACTGTGTTGACCCTTGTGTCATCCATCCTATGATTTTTAGTGTGGTCCGTGTTGTTCAATCTTGAATTTTCAGGGTAGTGCTGTGTTAACCCTTGTGTTGTCCGTCCTATGATTTTTAGTGTGGTCCGTGTTGTTCAATATCTGAGTTTTCATGGTAGTGCTGTGTTGACCCTTGTGTTGTCCGTCCTATGATTTTTAGTGTGGTCTGTGAACACAATCTCTGAGTTTTCAGGGTAGTGCTGTGTTGACCCTTGTGTCATCCGTCCTATGATTTTTAGTGTGGTCCGTGTTGTTCAATCTTGAGTTTTCAGGGTAGTGCTGTGTTAACCCTTGTGTTGTCCGTCCTATGATTTTTAGTGTGGTTCGTGTTGTTCAATCTGAGTTTTGAGGGTAGTGCTATGTTGACCCTTGTGTCATCCGTCCTATGATTTTTAGTGTGGTTCGTGTTGTTCAATAACTGAGTTTTCATGGTAGTGCTGTGTTAACCCTTGTGTTGTCCGTCCTATGATTTTTAGTGTGGTTCGTGTTGTTCAATCTGAGTTTTCAGGGTAGTGCTGTGTTGTCCGTCCTATGATTTTTAGTGTGGTTCGTGTTGTTCAATCTCTGAGTTTTCAGGGTAGTGCTGTGTTGACCCTTGTGTCGTCCGTCCTATGATTTTTAGTGTGGTTCGTGTTGTTCAATCTCTTGAGTTTTCAGGGTAGTGCTGTGTTGACTCTTGTGTCGTCCGTCCTATGATTTTTAGTGTGGTCCGTGTTGTTCAATCTGAGTTTTCAGGGCAGTGCTGTGTTGACCCTTGTGTCGTTATATCCTATGATTTTTAGTGTGGTTCGTGTTGTTCAATCTGAGTTTTCAGGGTAGTGCTGTGTTAACCCTTGTGTTGTCCGTCCTATGATTTTTAGTGTGGTCCGTGTTGTTCAATATCTGAGTTTTCATGGTAGTGCTGTGTTAACCCTTGTGTCGTCCATCCTATGATTTTTAGTGTGGTTCGTGTTGTTCAATCTTGAGTTTTCAGGGTAGTGCTGTGTTGTCCATCCTATGATTTTTAGTGTGGTCCGTGTTGTTCAATCTCTGAGTTTTCAGGGTAGTGCTGTGTTGACCCTTGTGTCATCCGTCCTATGATTTTTAGTGTGGTCCGTGTTGTTCAATCTGAGTTTTCATGGTAGTGCTGTGTTGACCCTTGTGTTGTCCGTCCTATGATTTTTAGTGTGGTCCGTGTTGTTCAATATCTGAGTTTTCATGGTAGTGCTGTGTTGACCCTTGTGTTGTCCGTCCTATGATTTTTAGTGTGGTCTGTGAACACAATCTCTGAGTTTTCAGGGTAGTGCTGTGTTGACCCTTGTGTCATCCGTCCTATAATTTTTAGTGTGGTCCGTGTTGTTCAATCTTGAGTTTTCAGGGTAGTGCTGTGTTAACCCTTGTGTTGTCCGTCCTATGATTTTTAGTGTGGTTCGTGTTGTTCAATATCTGAGTTTTCATGGTAGTGCTGTGTTAACCCTTGTGTTGTCCGTCCTATGATTTTTAGTGTGGTTCGTGTTGTTCAATCTGAGTTTTCAGGGTAGTGCTGTGTTGTCCGTCGTATGATTTTTAGTGTGGTTCGTGTTGTTCAATATCTGAGTTTTCATGGTAGTGCTGTGTTGACCCTTGTGTTGTCCGTCCTATGATTTTTAGTGTGGTCTGTGAACACAATCTCTGAGTTTTCAGGGTAGTGCTGTGTTGACCCTTGTGTCATCCATCCTATGATTTTTAGTGATTTTTAGTGTGGTCCGTGTTGTTCAATCTTGAATTTTCAGGGTAGTGCTGTGTTAACCCTTGTGTTGTCCGTCCTATGATTTTTAGTGTGGTCCGTGTTGTTCAATATCTGAGTTTTCATGGTAGTGCTGTGTTGACCCTTGTGTTGTCCGTCCTATGATTTTTAGTGTGGTCTGTGAACACAATCTCTGAGTTTTCAGGGTAGTGCTGTGTTGACCCTTGTGTCATCCGTCCTATGATTTTTAGTGTGGTCCGTGTTGTTCAATCTTGAGTTTTCAGGGCAGTGCTGTGTTAACCCTTGTGTCGTCCGTCCTATGATTTTTAGTGTGGTTCGTGTTGTTCAATCTGAGTTTTGAGGGTAGTGCTATGTTGACCCTTGTGTCATCCGTCCTATGATTTTTAGTGTGGTTCGTGTTGTTCAATAACTGAGTTTTCATGGTAGTGCTGTGTTAACCCTTGTGTTGTCCGTCCTATGATTTTTAGTGTGGTTCGTGTTGTTCAATCTGAGTTTTCAGGGTAGTGCTGTGTTGTCCGTCGTATGATTTTTAGTGTGGTTCGTGTTGTTCAATCTCTGAGTTTTCAGGGTAGTGCTGTGATGACCCTTGTGTCGTCCGTCCTATGATTTTTAGTGTGGTTCGTGTTGTTCAATCTCTTGAGTTTTCAGGGTAGTGCTGTGTTGACCCTTGTGTCGTCCGTCCTATGATTTTTAGTGTGGTCCGTGTTGTTCAATCTGAGTTTTCAGGGCAGTGCTGTGTTGACCCTTGTGTCGTTATATCCTATGATTTTTAGTGTGGTTCGTGTTGTTCAATCTGAGTTTTCAGGGTAGTGCTGTGTTAACCCTTGTGTTGTCCGTCCTATGATTTTTAGTGTGGTCCGTGTTGTTCAATATCTGAGTTTTCATGGTAGTGCTGTGTTAACCCTTGTGTTGTCCGTCCTATAATTTTTAGTGTGGTTCGTGTTGTTCAATCTGAGTTTTCAGGGTAGTGCTATGTTGACCCTTGTGTCGTCCATCCTATGATTTTTAGTGTGGTTCGTGTTGTTCAATCTGAGTTCTCAGGGTAGTGCTGTGTTGTCCATCCTATGATTTTTAGTGTGGTCCGTGTTGTTCAATCTCTGAGTTTTCAGGGTAGTGCTGTGTTGACCCTTGTGTCATCCGTCCTATGATTTTTAGTGTGGTCCGTGTTGTTCAATCTGAGTTTTCATGGTAGTGCTGTGTTGACCCTTGTGTTGTCCGTCCTATGATTTTTAGTGTGGTCCGTGTTGTTCAATATCTGAGTTTTCATGGTAGTGCTGTGTTGACCCTTGTGTTGTCCGTCCTATGATTTTTAGTGTGGTCTGTGAACACAATCTCTGAGTTTTCAGGGTAGTGCTGTGTTGACCCTTGTGTCATCCGTCCTATGATTTTTAGTGTGGTTCGTGTTGTTCAATCCGAGTTTTCAGGGCAGTGCTGTGTTGACCCTTGTGTCATCCATCCTATGATTTTTAGTGTGGTTCGTGTTGTTCAATCTGAGTTTTCAGGGTAGTGCTGTGTTGTCCGTCCTATGATTTTTAGTGTGGTCCGTGTTGTTCAATATCTGAGTTTTCATGGTAGTGCTGTGTTGACCCTTGTGTTGTCCGTCCTATGATTTTTAGTGTGGTCTGTGAACACAATCTCTGAGTTTTCAGGGTAGTGCTGTGTTGACCCTTGTGTCATCCGTCCTATAATTTTTAGTGTGGTCCGTGTTGTTCAATCTTGAGTTTTCAGGGTAGTGCTGTGTTAACCCTTGTGTTGTCCGTCCTATGATTTTTAGTGTGGTTCGTGTTGTTCAATCTGAGTTTTGAGGGTAGTGCTATGTTGACCCTTGTGTCATCCGTCCTATGATTTTTAGTGTGGTTCGTGTTGTTCAATCTGAGTTTTCAGGGTAGTGCTGTGTTAACCATTGTGTTGTCCATCCTATGATTTTTAGTGTGGTCCGTGTTGTTCAATCTGAGTTTTCAGGGTAGTGCTGTGTTGACCCTTGTGTCGTCCGTCCTATGATTTTTAGTGTGGTCCGTGTTGTTCAATCTCCGAGTTTTCAGGGCAGTGCTGTGTTGACCCTTGTGTCGTCCGTCCTATGATTTTTAGTGTGGTCCGTGTTGTTCAATCCGAGTTTTGAGGGTAGTGCTATGTTGACCCTTGTGTCGTCCGTCCTATGATTTTGAGTATGGTTCGTGTTGTTCAATATTCGAGTTTTCAGGGCAGTGCTGTGTTGACCCTTGTGTCATCCGTCCTATGATTTATGGCCTCTGATTGGTATCTTCAAACTTTTTTTGCATTAAAATTTTGTCAATTTTTCAAGCCTGATTAATTTCATCTAATGTTGTGGGACCAGCGTCACACAATATACATTTGGTATCCGTTCACTTTTTCTAGTCTATATTCTGAGCTGGGGGTCGTCGTGGTGGATGTATGGTAGTTGGATTTACAACTACCTGTGCAATTGGTGCCTATCAACACTAAAGTTGTAAGTAAAAACCTTGTTGATGGTGAGATATCCCATACAACATTATATGATAAAGTTTGTCTGTGACTTCCGACAGGTAGGTGGTTTTCTCAGGGTACTCCAGTTTCCTCCACCAATATAACGGACTGCCACGATATAGCTGAAATATTGTTGAAAGTGGTGTTAAACACCATAAACCATAATCCCATATTCTAGTTTTATATAAAATATGGTCAAGTATGACAACCAACCAGTCTGATGACTGACAACAAAACCAATAAAGACCGTCCATGTTGGGCAAGAAATGAATTTTTGTGTATCATGGAGTGTGCAGAAAATTTAACAAAATCAGGAAAATAAAATGGTTATGTTGAGCTCCACCTTCACCCGTTTTTGTTTTTTAATGTTGTTTTTTTTTTAACTTTCCAATAAAAGTGATAAAGAGAAGGATATATATATATATATACAGGACATATTTATCTGATATTCCCACCTAAAGAAGAAAGGGGTTGTTGTGTACGTGATCCTATGGTAGTTGAATTTACAACTACCTATGCAATCAGTGCCTATCACCACTGACGTGAGTTCGAATCTTGATTAGGGCTAGGCGTACATTATGTGATATAAAGTGACTTGCGACAGGTCGGTGGTTTTCCCCAGGTACTCCGGTTTCCTCCACCAATAAAATGACTGCCATGATATAACTGAAATATTGTTGAAAGTGCCATTAAACACCATAAAACCAACCAGTCAGCCAAAAGAAGAATGCTACTTGGCCAACAGCTGCCTTTAAAAAATCAATGGATGATCTTCATAAATATCCACCCTTCATATGCAAAATCCATAAAAATTGCCAACAGCAGACAATGTTCACCTTATGACCTTTTACAAAAGCTAAATATAGCCAATGATTAGTGGAAAGCATGCTCTGTATTGAGGTCAAGCAGAAAATCAATACATCTCATCAGGGCAGAATAAAACCATAAGACAAATTGAAGCAAACAAAATACTTTATTGAATACCATTCAGTTTTACACTCATAACAAAACGTGTGTGAATAGATGATTAAAAATTGTACATGTTGTTACATTCAAAGTTTATATAAAAAGAGATCAATAGTAACAAAGATACACCTGACAAAGCTATTGCATCATGGGTAATATATAACGGGGAACATAATGCATATTTGGGACCTTATTGGACGATGTTCTGCTATTAATTTTTTTTTAGCTAAAAATCCTCTGGAAAAAATTGTCTTGTAAATACATTTTTAAACCTTTATTGAAAACTAGCAGAAATAGGTAAGACAATTATTTGGACATTTTATTTTAACCAAGACACATCAATGAGAAAAAATATTGCAAAATTAATCGGAGGCAATACATAAACATGTCTTATGCTCATAACACAACAGTTAAAATGCTTGAATACTTTTCTATTCTAATTTGATTTATATAAAAAAAAATATATCCTCAAATGTTGTTTTAACCAAATTTATAAATGTATGCCAACAATTAAATTTTGTACTAAAAGCATGAAAAGACTGTTGTCGAGATCTTTTCCTTTCACATGATATACAAGCTGAAACAATAATAATTAGATCTCAAGATCTCAAAATTACGTAATGCTAAGTAACTTTGGTCTACTTTGTGCGATCTATTTACTGTGGGTTTTTTTTTGGTCATTTTATGATAGATATATTAGGTATTACAAAGCAATGTTTCTATCATATTTTTTTTTAAATGACATTAATTCATTTTTGTACAACTTGTATATGCAAGAATGAGAATTAAGATAAAACAAATCTTTATAAATAATAATTAAAGCAACATTTGAAGAACTGCTTTCATACACAACAAACAATCAAAAATGAGAGCACCTTTTTTTGTATGATTTTTACATGAATTTACTGGAATGTGTTGTGAATTGCAACAGTAAAACAGACCACAAAAGTAAACAATAATTAACCGAAAATCTGTACTACACCAACTTCACCAAACTGAACTTTCAACTCATTTGGATCTATAAACATGCATGATTTTCAAAAACTAAGAAATTTATTTACGATTATGGGTTTTAAAAAAAAAACAAAAAAATGATTTTAAACATATTTTTACAAGATTTTTTTTGTTAATTAATGAATATTATACAAAAGTTTTTGTAATTTGATGGAAAACTTTTTTTTAACAATTAACAATGGTAAATTTTAACAACTGTTGGTACCGTAACTGAAAAAAAAAACCAACTGTTGCATAGTTGAAAAAAAAATTCACAACTTTTCTTGCATCTAAAACGGGGCATACAAAGGCTGTTGGACGGCAAAATAAAGGTTTAATGAACAAGACAAAAAATTGTGATAACCTAAGTTGTCTAAGTCTGATACTGACCATGAACATATGATGTATAATACAGCCCTTTACAGTCAACTGTTAAATTTACAATCCCTTATTTTGAATATTAGAGAACCAAGTTAACACTAATCTATGGCATAATAAACCATACGTCAACATACAATATCAACTATCAATAATCCTTTCATCTTTGTAATGATACAAAGCAAGCTTTATAGAAGAAATCAATCTCTATTGATTGATTGGTGTTTAACACCAACATTAACAATATTTCAGCCACATTGAGGCAAGGCAACTCTAAATTTAACAGTATCAGAATGGGCTGTAAAAAATTATCTTTTTAAAGAGATTAACGTTGACAATTCATGTAGCATCTTAATAAAATAAACACATGTGAAACTCGATGTCTTGAGATCTTAACACATTCACCAGTTCTAAATATTGACCTTATTAAAGGTCGTATCTCCAGAGTATTTATTGATCCCAGATTCAAATGCATTTTACTAATAAGTAAACATACAATAAACATTATATTGCTACAATTAAAATCTATATTTTAATTTTAAGACCAAAAACCATTAAACACCAAAAATTTCATTGTTAAGGAATATAAAATCAAAAAGAAGAGGATTACATTGAAAATTAGAAACCTGCTTTGCTTAAGGCAAGGTTTATATAAAACTAAATATTGGGAATAAATAAATAAATTAGACAAACATGTAAATAATAAATTAAATAAAACTTAACAAGGGGATCACTAAGGGTCTATATATCATTTGAGCTAATCAAAAGCAAAAGTTATGATAAAAGATCAAATGGCAAAAAGCTCCTGAGTTATGGTTCTTGATCCAATTATAATTGGGGATAAAATGTGACCAGTTAAAATACAGAGATTAATGACCTGCCTGAACTTGCTTCTCAACCAATCAAAGTACTGAACTTTCTTAGAAATTAAATCTACCTATCAAAATATTTAAAGACTTCATCTTCATAAAAAGAAGTGTTCACCTAATTTCACATTATCTGTCCAAAAAAACCCATTATTTTGCATGTTCAAACAAGTCTGTTTCTCTGCGCATATAATTACCTTGGTAACCAGGTTGTAAATATCCTTAACAACAAAATTTATGCACAGATTTTAAGTGATGTTATTTAACTTTAGAAAGATAAACCTATTTGCTTGTTAAATGATTTTGTTTTAAGTTCATAGTAATGTTATTTTTGTCCAGAGGTATACCAAAGGGAAACAACACATTCAGATACTCTCTACACATCACCCTTGAGCAATATGAAAGAATCTAGAGGTATACCAAAGGGCAACAACACATTCTGATACTCTCTACTCATCATCCATGAGCAATATGAAAGAAAATTCTTCATACACATACTTCATCTCAAATCTGATGGCTCTGTGGCAGGGTTTGGAGAACGGGTATTATTTTCACTTGTATTGGACCAGAAAATTATTTTACACTACTTTTGTGACCTACCGACCAATCGTAAATTTTGAATAATGTTATCTTGTTATACCAACTTCTAAATGTCGGATCATGGACAGGACAACACTGAAACTAATGTAATTGTTTCAACTGACTAACGGGTGATGAGTATCGGAGTGTGATCAGCCATGGGTGAATGATGGTTTTGAAAATATTTTCAATCCCGTGTTGTTGCAGCAGAAACAATATACTGGATAATGCATAAATACTTTCTCTATATTTTTGTCTTGTATTAATCAGCTCTGAAAAAATTGTAGTTTTTTAAGGAAATACTTTTAAGCTATTAACCAATACATGTAGGTGAAAGCAAATTTGGGCGCTTGCGTGCGTGTGTGTATATATATACTAAAGAAAAGAAAGGTGTAATTAACACAAAACAGTGGTCTTTAGACGGACAATTTTGTATATACAGATATATGAGTGTTTGATCTATTGTAGATGACTTTGAATGGTGGGATTCTCAGCATTTCTTAACAATCATTCAATAAAGCCTTTAGGTTTTTTTTTAATTTATATTGATAAACACAACATAACACACACCAAAAATCTAAATGCTACGTAACAAAAAAAAAAGTCAAAAACCTGGATACCAAATCAAACTTAACATTGCAATAAACAACGATGATTAATATGAAGCTGATGAATTAAATGTTAAATGACGAAAATTACATGTTATTTCATTGTTGCTTTTCCACTCTTAGTAATGTATCCCGAGATGAAAGTCCTAACTAATTCACCTTATTTTCCAGCTGTTTTGACCAAGCTCGACCCATTTAATTTCCAAATATTTCGTTTAAAAAAGGAAATTTGCTGATCAGTGAAAACTTTCATCTCTGCATATCACTCAAGTTTCCAAAAATAAGATTTTTTTCCTTCAAATTCTACATTTGATTGTTATTGATGAACAGCAACAATGAAATTTCAACAATTTTTTTTTAGATGAAATCAACAAATTGAGTATTCTCTCAACAAAAATATGCTGATGAAGATAAAAATCATAATAAATCTACAAATATCGTAAACTAAATACATTTAACTAGCATCGTAATGGTGGGTTAAATATAAAATTAACATTGTCAATATAACCTCTATATTTTAACAAATATTAGTTTCCACATCATACTAACATACCCTACATATTTCACATGTCACAAAGATGGACAGTACTTTTATATATCCAAAAAAAGAACACAACATGAACATTCTTACCACAATTTTTAATAGCCCCATGTAGTCATTAGCAGTCAACCATGCTTGGAATTGGACTGGAATGGTACATCTATTTTTGTTTTTCTTAACATAAGAATCCATTATCAGTAGAAATAATTTAAGAGTAATAATATTTCTACTACAAATATAGAATAGAGATGCTAAAGGGCAATAACTCTGTACCCTATTCTGTACTTTTAATTTTTAATAATCATACTGCATTTCAAACACCATATATAAAAGTACATGTGACCTTTCACTATGCCATTTCAAATTAACTATTAGAAAATATGCAAAGCAATGAAACATTTTTTAATATGTCTTAAGTTTTCCATATCCAATGTTTTGCATATTTATTTTTAATTTCAACAATACAACCTTACCAGGCCAGCAGTGACCTGGTTTTGCCATTTTTTTAAATTCCAAACTTAACTTTCAGTTATAATATATATTCAGATCAAAAGAAAAGGACTAACAAATTACAAGTAAGAAAATAAAAACTTATTATTTTATCAATAAGCATGGACATTAATCATTAAAAAAGTCTGTTTTTAGAAAAATTAAAAATTTTGATAAAAACTTGCAAATTTAATTTATGAAAATTACAAGAAAATTGTTTTGCTGGCTATTTAAATTATTTAAAAGTAAATATAAAAGTCTTATCCAAATTCTACAAAAGATACATTCAACCTCTCACTCAAAACCGTATTATCATATTACATGTATTTAAAAAAAAATTGTTCAAAAAAATTTCCCCATGAGAAAGTAGGTCAACTTCTGCATATTGGTTTTTAATTAAGTTTCCTAGCAACTGATATTATATGGAATGAGGCAAACAACAAAAACAACACATATGAATATAACGTTAACATTAGCACTGACACTAAAAAAACTACCTAACTATATAGTATATAAAAATGGTTGTCTGACAATTTTCTCGTAAAAAATCAAATTTCCCTTCTTTTTTATTTTTTATGTCCTGTGTTGTTTTTGGCAAGTATGGAAATCTGTCTGATTCAACAAAGAAGGCCCCTTATGTCAACAGCAATAAAAAAAAATCAAGCAGATCATAAACATGGCAACACATATTTAACTTCAACAAACTGTAATGTGAGAAAAGTTTTAGAAAAATCTCACTTGTCAAACACACGATGAAAAACAACTAATCAATCGCCATATTGTACCCAAACAAGCAAAAAACTCAAACTCATAGCTTGAAAAAAAAAAAAAAAAACAATCTTCGGACTGCTAAAATACTAACAATTCTTATCAACAAATTTTTTGTACTTTTTATATTTTTTTTATCAAACATTTCATACATAACTGGAGTTTGCACCAATTTGAAATATCAACAAGCTTGTACAACATCAAAAACAAGGCTGGATAAATTTCTAAATCAACTTACAGAATGTAAAGAACAATAGCACGAGATCTATTCAACTTTTAATTAGTCGACCAGGAAAACATGTTCCATATAGATTTGTATTGTTTCGAAATAATGGGAATAAACGTTTACCCAGCCCCATTTGATCATCGACACTAGAAGTTACGAAAACTCCCAAACAATTCAACATACACTTGATATGGATTTTATATAACACAAAAACTCAAAGGAATGAAGCTTCTTCAAATGTATGAGTAACATAGTTTCAATCCTCAGGTCAAAATTTGGGACTAACGATAAAATAAAAAAATTCAAGAAAACAGTAAGTATTGCTTCAATTTTCTCCACTGCATATAAGATTACATAATTTTTATTTTTTTTCTTCAAAATAACAAAGTAAAATAATCCTAAATAAAAAAGATACTGGTCATATTTCATTTACAAATCACAGACAACCTTATCCTATTCATCCCATTCATGTCGTTCTGTATCTTAGGTCAATTATATTATGGTTGGTCAAAAATCCTGTACATACTGTACATTTCTTTTAATCCAAAATTATAAGTTCTTCAAATGGACCCAAACTCTACAAAAAGACATTTTCAATTTCCCCTCAATGTTCCCCTGAATCAAGATATCTAAAAAGGGGACATAACTGTTACAAAATTCAAACAGGAGAGTTCTATACAGGGGAGACAACTAATGGGATAATTAAGATAAACATATATACAATGAATAAATGCCTATACTACAAAAAATGTATAACAACAGCAATGAACGTTTGATGACGATCGACAAGAAAGTGGACACTTTTAAACCATTCACCAACACTCCAAGGTAATAAATAAACAAAAAAACAACAAACCAAACATATAAAATGGCACTTGTCTATAGTACAAAAAGTCGATCCCTTGGACCATTTTCGGATGTATCTATGGTAATAGATATTCATTTTCACCATGCATATGATCTTTCAGACAAAATATTTAACTTGTCTCATATTTTGGCAGGGATCAATACATTTCATTTTCTTGGTTTATAATACATCATTTCCAGACTAGTGGTTAAGTTAGTATCAATAATTAACTATATATATTATATATACTTTATTATACCTGCTTTGCTTCGTATTTCTAACACCTTCTTTAATCCAAAACCCGGGTTCCCCAAAAACCCATACACCTTTCCAAATAAGGATCCAAAGCCATGTCATAAAATGTCAATAAATATACCTCTTGATCGTCTAAACATTCGTAATGTGTTATTTTTGTTCTAAAAAAAACATTGAGGATTTATTTATTTCATTCCATGACATTTTGGCAAGATGTAATTTTTTTAATCTTCATAATCTTGACCTTGCCAATTTATGACATTGTACTTGCTAATTTACAAGCCATTTTACCAGATATTTTAAGTTTTATCTCTCGACCTTGCCAACTAATGACTTAACAAAATCCTTGATTTAGATAAAGTATTACAGTAACCTACAACAAATAAATGACTACGAGACAAAAATTATTCTCACACAGAGAAAACATGGAATTCATTATATATATATTATAACAACAAACACGTTCCTATGAAGATAAATAAAGCATGAATTTAACAACTGGCAAAATAAATTATAACAACAAAAAAAATAATAATTGAGGCAATTACTTTATATAAATCTCTGATTCGAGTGAGCATTTAAAAAAAAATTCTCACTTTCTTGGTCAATAGTTAATGATCTCCTAACATACAAAGGTGTGACCTAACAATGGGAATGTCAAAATTTGGTTTCCTTGGAAACATGACATGTTTCATTGCACATTTTGCTTCTAGGTGATGTAATTTCTGAACAAATTTACACTTAATTTTTTTTTTTTAAAGATTATTTTATAATTTTAAATTAAAAAAAAGTTTAATTAATTTTATCCTACGGTTCTTACATATTAGAGTGACCTTCAACCCTGTAGAAAATATACACTTCAGTCATATTCAATATTTTTAAAACCCTATTTTTTTTTTAAATTGAAAGAGATGTTTTTCCTGTAAGTCTGTGGAGAAGATATTTATTAGACCAATAATACACACAGACTGAAGTAGTCCACAAAATATGATAGTTCTTTTTTTTAATCTATTACTATACACAAACAAAAATTTTAGTTCAGTTATATATTAAGAATGAAATGCATCCAAAAATTGTGATGAAAGTAAATATTTGAATGTTTTTATCATGATAAGAGATTTAAATGAAAATGATGCACGTGGATGCTTTGAGCACCAGCAGAATTTGCAAAAAATGCACGGTAGTCACTGGTTTAATAACAAAAATAATAAACAACTTTGTCAAAATAGCACAATCTAAATATGTCTATATATATAACGAAGAAAAATAACAACAGCAGAATATATCCACTTTTGACAAAAAAAATTCCGTTGTAAAAATTAAGGCCTGTTCTTTATGACTTCCAGGTGTTTTCTACAAGTCAAACTGAACTAAACACGACTTTCGTACAACTGTTTTTTAGTTCAATTATTATCAAATAAATATTTGTATTTCCAAATCTATTAAATAGTGTGTCCGAACATACAAAAAACATGTAATCATCTGCTTTGAATATTAAAATATACTTAACTTCTTTAATACAATTTTTTTCCTTTGATCACTGCTCAAGTTATGATGTGATTATATATAACAAATTCTAATGGTGAAATAATCTGGAAATACAAAGACATATTTGTTTTCTAGGAAGACACCGTGGTAATATTAACATATGCTAGGTCAAGGTCATATACAACCCCCAATTAACAATAACAGCAAATTTGTAGAAAAATATTTCGCACCCTGAACACAATTTAATATGAGCAACAACATAACATGGAAATTTTTCTTTGGTTTTTCATCCAATCCTCAAAAATCGATTACCTCCCTTTGTACCATATTTAGATATATGGTATTTAAATTGTCTTAATTTAATTTTTATTTTTAAATTTAAAAACCCAAATCAAGTCCCCATTTTTAAAAAGTTTTCTTTAAAAAAAAAAAGGCCAGTTATAAATTTTGCTTCCAATTGAAGCTTTTTTTTTCAAGTTTTGAACCAATTCAACTCTTTTTTACCATGATTCTATGTGTCAGCATTATTTCACTATAAGGCTATGTACGACATCTGACAGGGGAAACCTTTCTTAGGTTAGACATAGATTATTGTCAAAGGTAAATGAAAAAAATTAAATTGACTTTTTTGTTGTTGATTTGAATAACTGGCCTAAATATCTATTTTCTTTCACAAAGAAAAATTCCCATGCTTCAGATTAAAACATGTTACAATTTTAGAGAGAAAATTTGACCGTTTTCAAACATAACGTCATCTTTTACTCTACTGTTGTTACTGTACACTATGTAACATGTTTTAAATCTGAAAGTAGCAAAAAGCATACATTTTTTTAAACTTTTTTTTCTGGTTTTTTTTTTTCAATGACAACAATTGAATATATGACAAATATAATGTTTTTTTTTATCATGCTGTGTAATAACTATAAAGCATGTTAAAAACAGATATTTAATACAAAAATCTTCATTTTACGACATTACTCTTAAAAAAACACCTGCTGAAATTTTTCATAGAAAATTATCAAAATTGGTAGAAAAACAAATATTTTACTAATACGACTTTATATAAAACTTATATCTAATGCCAGGTAACCAGTAACTAGAGACATACAATTAAAATCTTGTTGGTTTTTTTTTTTTTTATATAATAAACAGAAATCAAACGTGATATTAATGCTGACTGTTATTACCTGTCAAACAGCACAACACAGGTACCAAAAGGTAACTGTACCTCAGCTACAATCATCAATTTTTTTGTAATATTATAATAATTTCGAAAAATTTAATTAAAAAAAAATAATCTTATATTTCTAGAAAAATGACTTTTTTGTCTGAAACACAGGGAATGAACTTAACATTACTTTTGTGCAAAATTACAATTAATAATCGATTTTACTTGCTTCTTATAACGATGTAAAAAATAATGGAATTTTTTATGTAATCTAACCCTAGCAGTATTCCAAATAAATATTCCATTTAGTCCTATACTTTAAGTTTTTGTTTTTATCCATTTTAAGACTTTAACACAGCTAAATCACTGATTCCAACTTCATTACAGTTTTTTTTAGACTTTCAAACATACTTTGCATGAAAATCATTGCACAAAAACCACAAAAAATAAAGCTTTCAATTGTGCATTTTTAAACATATCACAATAAAAAAAATGAATTTCGTGGCAGTAAAGAACAGACATATTACAACAATGGATAAACCATATGCATTGTTTTCAACAATTTAAAAAGTCCAACATTTATATATATAAAAAAAAAAAAAAAAAAAAAATATCTTGATTGTAAGAAATATTCAGATCATGTTTGCAAAAAAGATTCTGGTATTGAAAAAAAAATGAAATTATTTTATACTTAAGCCTCAATTATTTTTACAAACATTTCTGGTCTCAACAATGTTAATAGAAAGTATATCTAGTATTCATTTTTATACTTCAACAAGTCATTTCTTGAAAGATTTTGTTTGTAATGAATAATTACGATTATTTTTTATTGCAGACATTGTTTTGATCAAATATTTTAAATTTGAGGTAGTCACAAAGGGGAGTAACTCCGTCTTTGAAATGTTATATGACATGTAAATAACCTATGAACATAAATATCTATATAAACCTGTATTTTATAATATCTTGAAAACACCAACAATTAACTAAAGAAAAATATTAAACAATTGAAAAAAAAAATGTAAGTAAATAACTAGTAACCAAACAGATATATAATAACACAAAATATTTCTATTTTTAACACCATGCAATAATTTGTTTTGATAACTTATTAATACAAAAAATACAAAGCCAGCAAAATTAAATTACAAATGCCACAACAAAAAACAGGCTATCACATATATATGACATGAGATTGACTTTTTTCTGTACACAAAAGTCACTTTCATGTCAAAAAAATGGTTCTTGCAAAAAAAAAAAAAAAAAAATAATTTACCAGTTTGATCGAGAGGCATAATAAACCTTTGAACTGAATACTGATCTTCAACAGTAAAAAAAATCACATGCAATACAAAAAAAATGGCCACTTTGGCAATTTGTACAAAATTAACATGCATTTGATATGCTTGTACCATAACATCATATTTGTTGCCAATATGGCTGTCATCAATTTTAAAAACTTTGACAAAACTTTAAATGACTATGACTAGTTCATAATTGGCGAGTAATAATAAATGTCAAATAAAATTATGTTTCCATAGTAACTCATCTTATGACAATATCAAATCCTGATTTGTATAATTAGCCAGATCTTTAAAAAAAAAACAAGTGATCTGTCTCAGCACATATTCCTCAATATTTAAAGGAATCTGTGCATTTCAAATATCAACAACTGCACCCAAGTAAACAAATGCTGTCTGAACCAATGGTCTTCACTGTCAAAATCAGTCAATTCTGGCAAGAAGATCCCGAGTATACCATCTATAAACTTTGATCTTTCTATCGCTGGGCACGGACAATCGTTCAAATACCCAATCCCGGGATCTGGGCATATCTGTAGATATACAGACGATAATCTTTGCTTGCAAGTACCACAGAACCATCATCCATTAACGAAACATCAAAACACTGAGCATGCTTGACTTTACTTTCTAAAGCATTGATTAACTGCCCATCCTGTGTAAATATGGTTAAGTTAAAATTGTTATGGTTGTCTGCTACCAGGATCTCTCCCGCACTATTGATGCCAACTCCTATTGGGTAATTGGTGATACCCTCTCCTCCGACTTGTCGCAGATAGGCGCCTTGATAGTTGAATACTTTTACACAGTGAGCTCTATTGTCGCTGATGAAGATTTCCTCTTTGTCGTTTACAACCACGCCATTTGGAAATTCCAAATGTTTGGAACATCCAAACTTGTGAATGACGTTTCCGAACTGATCGAAAATGATGACTCTCATGACTTTACATTCAACAATGATTACTCTCCCTTTGTTGTCAACAGTGACACCTCGTGGATGCTGCAAAATATTTGCTCCAAATTTACGTACAAATTGTCCGTATTGATTGTAGATCTGAATCTGGTGTGTCGGACTTCGTTCTGTGACTATGATATCTCCTGAAGACTTTACCACGGAAACACGATTCGGATACAGTAGTTGCCCATCGCGCTTTCCACATTCCCCAAATTGAAACTTAAATCTGCCTTCTTTGTCAAAGATTTGAATCCTGTGGTTATTTGTGTCTGCTACGATAATGTCATTCTGTGCATTAACTGCGACCCCACTTGGTTCTGTAAATTGACCTTCCATGACCCCAAATTCACCAAACTTACAGTGATAAATCATTTTCTGTCGCTTTATTTGAGATTTCGGAGGATACAGCCCACTCAAATTTAGTTTGGTTGTTAAATCAAACAAGGGATCGGCACTTGTTGAGAAGACATCAATTCCATTTTGGAAAATGTCCAAACCATTTGACCATTTCTCATACATGTTGGTATCATTCGCTGGAAACACCAGACTATTTTGTGATCCAAATTCTTTCGTCAGAGGTGGAGCTTCAAAGATGTTGTGACCATTAGTGAGTGGAGGAGATGTTGAAACGAGTCCATTTGGTCTTGCAATTGGCTGTGGTTTCTGAACTTGACCAGTCATTTCATCGTTACCTTCACGAATATATCCAAATGTGTTTCTAACACCTGCAGTTATAGCTTGAAAATTTGATACAAACTCGATATCAATGTACGATTGATTGTTTATATCTGGACAAAAGTTGAACATGTTGCGAAATCGTTGCTCGACAAGATTTTTGAATAGCAGTGCTTCGGTTACGCTGGCATACTTCAAGATTTTCTCTAAGAATTCACAACCCAGATACAACCTATCAATGTTTTCTTGAATTTTCTGATTCAGTCCACTTATGGCAACTTGTTTGGTGTTGTAAGCTTGGTCTAACTCTTTCAACGATTCTTGTTTTCTTTCCTCCAGCATAGCTCTATAGAAGTTGTAAGTATCATTGATATCATTTTGTGCCTTGTGATATTGAACCTGAAGCCGACTTGACAGATGCTCAATTCCTTTTGCTGACCCTCGCAATTCGTTGGCTTTCATTTTTGCGTCGTTATCAATGTGCTGCATCATTTCAATTTGTTTTTCTCCGATATCCATAATAAATTGACAATCGTGTCCTCTGCCGTGATCAAATACGGTACACTCCTTGCAGATTGGTTGTTGACATGTCTTACAGAAAAATTTAAGAACGTCAGTTTTGTGTCGAGGACAGTAAATAGATTTCTCTGTCTTATCCTCCTTGTTACCTTGGAGTTCGCTCAAACTGGCGACACGATGACCTTCAAAACAATGCATAAATTGATGGGCCATGACGCAGTTGGCACAAAGAAAGTTAGCACAATCAAAACATCTGGCGACAGCATTCGTATCTTTACTTTTACATCCTGTGCAGTGTAAGGCACTAGTATCTAACGCATTTGTTTCTAACAGATTACTAACAGCATAATCGGGTAAAAGTCCAGTTAACCCCTGACCTCCTAGATATGTATCCTGATGACATTCAGGACATGTGATCTTATCAGCCATTTCCTGTGTTTTCTCTAAACAAGGTTGACAAAATGTATGGAAACATGTTAAGACTTTTGGTATTGTGTAAGTTTCGTGACAAATGGAACATCTTGTGTTTAGTCCGGCAGTTTCCATCTCGCTGTCAGACGAATTTGATGTGGTAGATGCTGTCGTGACAGTGTCACTTTGAGATGGTGTTGGGGAAGCCATGTTTCTATCTTGGTGTACGCTTACTGAAAAATAAAAAATAAACTTTTTGAAATGATGAAATGACAATTTCATTCTGTACATTATTATAATTTTCACTTCAAAATTCAAAAAAATTAGGTAAGAAAAAAAATCGTAACAAAACACACAATTGCAGAGTTTTTGAACAAAAATTATGACTGCAGGACAATAGGTCCTACAATATCAGTTTCTGCTGGACCTACTAGCTTTATGCCAGACCTAAACACTTTAACAGAAATTTCTGAAAGCATGTAATTTTTATTCCATACTAATCTACATGTATTGGGCATAAACATAAGTGTTAATAAGATGTAACATTTTATTTCATTCAATTTCATGCTCCAACTCCAGAGCTAATTTTTTTAGATTTCCAGTTTCCCCTCGGTTACTATACTTTGTACATATTGTACATGTCATGACATTTTCATCACGGTCATATTTTAACCAGGGACGACCTTCGCATCATTTTGCGTTGAAAATCTGTTCAGGTCTTTTCTCCTTTTCATATTTAAATCTTTTTTCTGTGCCTTTTTAATCCAGGACGAGCACCCTTTATAAATTTGATGGGTCACGAGGCATGACATTTCTTTGAAGCCGGTAGGACATACATGTAAGATATTAAGATACAAATCGTCATTGGTATATTCGTTCCACGAAAAATACAGTAGTAGAGAAAACATTTTAAATCATTGCCGGTAAATTAAAAAAATCAAAATTCAAAACGGGTAAAAGGTTTTGATGATGGTGAAGTCAATAAACATTCTGTTACAAAAATAGAATCCTTTTTTTTTTAGAAATCGACGTCATCGCCTTTAAACAATTTCCATTGGTCGGAACTAGTTTTAAGTTCTATATTTGGTAACTGTCGGCAATCACGAGATTGTACGCGATATTCTTTAAAGGGATTCCCCTAATCCCACCAATCAACGATAATGTTACAGAACGACTGTGGATAACTTTGTTTACCGAATTTGCTATTTATGAAATCTGAACAAATACGACCATTATATTTAGAACCAAGGTTGCATAAGCAATCTGTTAAACAAGAAATCAATAACCACAGGACATGTTTGGCAAAGCCATTACATAGAAAACAACAAAAAAATGTTTGGTGGACAATAGAACCGCCAAGTATGAGGCTTCTGCCGGACCTGCCGAAAATCTGCCCCTTCGGTTCGACGAATTTCAAAAACTCTGTATTGTTTGGAAACAGTAAGGTTTAGTCTCCATTACAACTCATTTTTGTAATAATGTGTACTCTTTTACAGTGGAAGCTAATGTGCAGGTTTTGTATTGTAGTTGGAGAACCAATTACCACGAAGGGCGAGGATTGGGATCTCATGAACCGGTTTACACCCGCCACATTTTTGCGACTGTTCCAAGCCAGGACCTGGATTTCCAATCTTATAGGTCTTAGGTTGTGATCTTTTTTATGTTCAATGATTTGAAGAGAGATATTATTGTTTGTTTTCTTGATATTGATGGAATTGTTGACTATCACTTAAAATTTTCTTTTCATAAGTATTTAAGTGCAAAGTATCCTTAATGATCAGTCAACTGGAACAATATCACACATAAACCATCTACAAACAGATGAGGACAATGACAAACCAATACCATTATATGACTGCATAATTCTTGCAGTTGTATAAAAAATCATTGGATACAGTGAATCCTGTCTAAGTTGAACCCTGAATAAACAGGAATCCTGTATAAATTTAACCTGTATAAATGCAAAAAATATCTATTCTGAACACAAAAGCTGGGACAGGTTTCAGGTTTCACTGTAATGTCAGAATGTTGGAAAAAGTCATTAAAATTTGTTGGAAATGACACTTTAAAAATACACTTAAAACTTAATGATCCATCCAAAGCTTTAATGGGTAATTGTAAATGGACTCAATCAAACTATAATACTACATCAGGGAGATTTTCAAAAAAAATGAAGACATTTCATTTTCAGATAATAATTTTAATATTAAATGATATGAAAGAAAGGTAAATATCTTAAAACAAGCACAATGGTAACAGTTATCTTCATGCAAAGTGTCATGGAGATTGCTCTTCCGGTTAAAAAGTTATCCTCTTAAAACTGGTCAAATTTGTCAGGAGTGTGACAAACCTTAAATTGCCTTAACTTACCTTGATGATAAATTTTAAATAAAAAATATATTAAAGAAAGATGGTATTCTATAATTTCGTATCATTTTACTTCAAATATCTAGATGTTTTGTGACCTTATGATTTTGCAACAAAAAATTATTCTATTTTTTAAATTAGTGTACGTGAATAAATTTAACTTGGAAAATTGTACAAATGTCAAATTAAACCTTAATAGTTTTTCATTGTTGAGACTAATTAGTTCAGAAAAGTCAAAATATGTTGTAAAAAAACATTAGTTATAATAATTTAGTAGTACTAGACTGGATGAATATGATAGTTGTAAAATTGGGCTTGCATAAGGAGAGACACAAAAAATGTCAGGAGTGTGACATTTTATCTTAGTTGTATAGTACTATGTTGTATGCTTTAATAGTTCACAATTTTCTTTATTTTCCAAAAGCTCCAGACCCAATCAAAGAAAAAAGTTGGAAATAGTTCTGATATATGACATATCATAGTTAGGAAATCAAAATATCTAATGTCAGGAGTGCGACACTTTTAATAGGCATATCTTTTAAATAAAAAATAAAATAAACCATGCTTCTACAAACTTCCACAATGTTTTCAATTTAATTACATATGAACAATAAGTAATAATTGTAGTATTTTTGTATATTGCATGACACCTTTCTCATAATAAGTGATGATAAAGGGTTATAATTTTTTTTAGACATGTCTAAACAAAAAATTGATGTATGTTGCTTTAGATAAACAGAATACTTACTTTAATATATCTTGCCTTTCATAAAACATTTTCATTCTTTTGATATAGCATTTTTGAAAATTTATCAATAATTTTTCATCCAACAGTAATATGTCACACTCCTGACATAAAAACTTTAAATGTCATTGCAATTGCAGTAGGAAGTTTTTTTGCAGAGTAAATTATTGAGAAACATGGGGAAACTAATTTGAAAACCACTAAAAAGTAATTTTATACTAAGAAAAGATGATCTATTGCTAGTTTTAATAAATTTCAAATCCATTTTAACCATTTTTGATGAGATAAATTCCTAAAGGGCAAATAATTAGCACACTAATCATTAGAAAAAACAAAAAACATAATTTTGAATCTTCTTTTAATATTTACTGTTAACTGTAAGAAATATAAGCTTTTGAAGAAATATAACTTTTAGTTTGGAAAGAATAAGTTGGTTATATTATTTTCAGCTTGACAGGTTTATTTTCGAGAGGGAGTCAGGAGTGTGACAATTTTATTTAAGAAATAGATTATTTTGTAAGCATATAGCCTCAATAAAACTGCTTGTAATTGTCTTGGGGGATTATTTAATTCTCAATAAGCACTATACTCTTGAAAAGATGTATAAATGGTTGAAAATTGAGTTGCCATTTTTTATAATTATGATAGCATTACTTAGAATATGATAAAATATGATTGAAATAACATCATAGCAATGCAAAAATGAAATATATTCAAGGGAAACCTTTTTCAGTCAAAATAGATTATGTACTACAATTTAAAAAAGTTATTGTGACCAACAATGATTGCATTTAGCTTGATATTTGGTGTATTTATCTTTTAGAAAAATGTGTCAGGAGTGCGACAAAACATCAAAAAATGGACATTATTTTCATTTGGTTACCTCTAGTTTTTACCACCAATGATCAACTTAACTTAACTTTTGTTATATTTATTAGGCATATATAAATAATTGATTTACAACTATTAAGCCTCATTAGATCATATTTGTTATGCTTGTATGAAAACTTTAATAACCAGATTTTTTAAATATACAGTAAAAATAGTGTTTCTTTGATATACTGAAACTGTTTTCTCATGATATATACAAAGTTTGGTACCAAAATGTGCCTATTTCATATCATTATCAAATGGAAATACATTTAGGTCTTTTACCATACCCAAAAGAAAATGACACCTCTGAGGAAGTAAGTCTGTATTTGTTATCATTTTAACACTTTGTTGCTAATAAAAGTTGAAAAAAATATTTTGTCTGCATATATTGCACTGAGCAACTGAATCTGAAAAATATATCATATTGACATTATTTTACGACCAAAATTATGTCAATTTGTCCAATTTGAAATTTCACCCTCAATGTCACACAAAGTCTTCATTTTTTTGAAAATCACCCATCAAACAAGATGAACTGTGAGCTAATGTTCACCTATGATACCCCCGTTCTTTGGCAAATAGGAAGAAGAAATCTGACGGGTCAAAAAATGCTTCCCACGATATGGGGTACCTATATGAAGCTTGTGACCAAATATCAGATTTCTGCCATCAATAGTTGCTGAGAAAAATGAGCATATATGTTCAATGTGTAGAAAAATCAACAAAGTCAGCAAACAGGAAGTAGGAATCTGACGGGTCCAAAAACGCTTCCCACAATATGGGGTACCTATATGAAGCTTGTGACCAAATATCAGATCTCTGCCATCAATAGTTGCTGAGAAAAATGTGACGAAAAATGTGCATAGAAATCAACTAAGTCGGCAAACAGGAAGTAGGAATATGACGGGTCCAAAAACGCTTCCCACAATATGGCATACCTATATGAAGCTTGTGACCAAATATCAGATTTCTGCTATCAACAGTTACTGAGAAAAATGTGCATATATGTTCAATGTGTATACAACTAAGTCGGCAAACAGGAAGTAGGAATCTGATGGGTCCAAAAACGCTTCCCACGATATGAGGTACCTATATGAAGCTTGTGACCAAATATCAGATTTCTGCTATCAACAGTTACTGAGAAAAATGCGACGAAAAATATCTTGGACGGACAGAAGGACAGAGGTAAAACAGTATACCCCCCTCCCCCTTCGGGGAGCGGGGGTATAATAAAATAGAGCTACCTTGACCTACAAAATGTATGTTAAAGACAGCAATATTATATTAATCAGAGCTACCTTGGCCTACATTAATTACACTTACAGGTATTACCTGTAGATAATGCATATTGTGTTGATTTTTATTTAACTGCAAAGTAATATTATTTCTATCGAATTTTTAAAATCAATTGATCAGTTAAAATTAACTTAATTTTACTTTGTGAAATGTATACAATGTCTATAAATAGTTATCAATTATCATTAATTAACAGATCAAGGTGAGTAAAACTTTTAAATTCTACAAACACAAAAAAAATTCTTTCTTTGAAATTAGCATAATGTGTGAAGAAATATGACTCAATTCTTTGTTCTATATTGAGAGAAAGAGAGATGACTCATGGTTTCCACGGTACCACATCTTTGTTATGGTTTTCTGAATCAGAAAATTGAACATCATCCAGTCTGATGTTAACTATTTTTATCCTTCAAATGACAATTTATGAATAATTAATGTAAATTCATAGTGTGTGTCATGTGAATTATATTTTTTTACAGGTTTTTACCTCGGTTCCACAACAAACAATAATTCTATAAATATCTATAATTAGTATTCAAACAACTGGATTTACCATTTATACCTATAGTATTTCAGGATTTTCCCAACTCCAATGTGTTACTCTTCACAAGTAAACAATAAAAAAAAACAAATATTTATTTATTCTGCATTTGTTGCACTTAATAACAGCTAAATAAACGCGTCAGATAAACAAATGCTATATTCTCTGCTATTTCATTTTTTAGTATATAATACAGATACTTGCAATTTGTCTAGGCGAGTCCTGGATTCATCATTTGTGATTTTTTTTTACAAAAAATAACAAAGAATGCACGAGTAGGACTCGTGACTTTTTGGTTGGGACTCATCAAAATTTTATCCTGCAAGGATCTCTACATAGATTATTGCTTCAGTTTTGCATGTTTTAATCTGCATATCACAATGATTCATATCACTATCCCCATAAGAGTCTATGTTATATTTTGGACCTCACGATCTGGGAGCCCCTAGAACATGGGGTGTTCATTTGAATCTATGTTTCAAAGGCTGAAAAAGGATAATAAATGTCAAACACAATTACATTTCAATACCAAGCTTTTTATAATACTATTTTCAAATTTTCTGAATTGCAGTCTTAATTTTTTTAACCTCAAGGTTTGGACCCTGCAGTGTGGGAAACGACCGCTAGCCAACGGCGAGTGGAAATTTCGGGTGGCGAGTAAGATCCACTGTATACTCGCCGGTCTGGCGAGTAGGAACTTGAAAACGCTTGCCATGATAACTGGTTACAGCTTTAAAATATCATAGCTCCCAAACAGTTAAATTTTCTGTTAACTGTGTCATTTATCCAACATTTTATTAATCATTGTACTCGATAAGAAAACATTCCGCCATGAGTCATGACACTTCATTTCTGTCAACAGAAAAATTAAGTATACAATCCCGACCCCGCATAATTTTGCCAAGGTCGATTTCACAATTAAATGAAATATTGTTTCATTACAAATAGATGTAATGACTTTTAAAATTAATGCAAATAAAATAATTTGGTTTTGAAATATTTCAAACAAATTCGTAGCGAAAACCTATGCGAAAACATAAAAGTGAAATTTGTATCGAAACCGCGTTTGACATACATGTTTCATATTTGGTTCTTAGGAAGCTTCCTTATTGTAGTCTGTTGAACTTTGACCCTATATACCCTAGGCCATTAATTTGTACAACGTTGAATCTCCAATTCACAATGAAAATTGATGTTAATATAAAATACCTTTCCATTTCTTGAGTATACTGTTTTTACCCAAATGTGCTGTCTACCAGTATGTAAAATTTTGGACCCCACGGCTAACTCAATAGACCATGTGGTCTCTATTTGGTCAAGTTTGAATCTGTGCATCAAAATGCCATTTCATGACATATATATACTTGCAAAAAAGTATAAATTAAATTATTATTGTTTTAAGAAAAAATTCCCCAAATTTCAAACTGACAAGACTTTGGGAACCCAGAACCTTTGACCGTCTTTCATACAAACCAAATAATGTTTCATTGCAGATGTCATAGCATTTCTGTAGCCGATTCTTGAGAAGATTTTTTTTTTTAAGAATTAAGATTAATTTCCCCCTTTAAAATAGCCCCTTTCCATGAAGAATCAACTTCGTTTGAATCTGCACTTATCAAACACCATCCCTGCTAAGATTGGTTCCATTTGGTTATGCAGGAAAAGATTAAAATGTGAAAAAGTAAACAACAATGTATCTCATGAGATTTAAAGTTCACTTGGCGTTTTGTATTTATGTTTTTCATTTTTATTCCAAATCAAATCTACATGTATGTGCATAGAGTATCTGAAAAATTATACCCCCGTGTTATTTCATTTCATCATTAATAACATAAACAACATTCTCTGTTCCATTATGATTGGATAAGTCAACATTCGGAGACAGAAAGATCAAGAAAGGGTCATGTTGGTTAATACATAAATTTAATTAAGAAAGTGATTTTATTTATTCTCTGATATAGGAGAACAAATACATCTTCTCTAGATATTCTAGATGTTTAAAAGTCATGCATCATCATTTCCATCTTAATCATTCCAATCTTCATCATCAAAGATTTGTTGGAATTCTTCAGCCATGCACATAACCTATATTATATCCCATCAGTTTGCCATTGGGTTTGAAAATCTCTCTATTTTTGTATGTACTGTGTGTGTACATGTATACAATATTTTAGAAATTTTAACTTCAGTGGACATAGATTGCGACATTTTGATAGATTTTCTGGTTGAATCACCCTCTTTAAACTTAAGAAATTCATTACAATTAAAATCAAAATTTGAATTCACTGATCTGAATCAATTTCTTTAATTTATTTTCAAGTTCTAAATAAAAACAGAAAAATTTACTGGTCCAAACAATGTTTTACTGGTCTTGGGCCGATGAGCAGTGAGGACTGATAATTATGACTGGTTGTAAATGTCTTAAAATTAAAATTTATGCTCATTTGCAATTGGTATAAAACTGGGTAAAAGACTCAGAAATCATCACCTCTCCCCCAGTTATTAAGTCTTATACATAAAAGCTATGTCTTAAGACATTGCACTTATATCGTATATATAATAACTCTGTTTTAATTAGTATATTCAAAATTACATTTTTATTAAAAAGTATCTACATTTTTTTGTCAGAAAATATTGTCTGTTTAATTACATTCTAAGCGAATATCATATTTCACACGTTTCCATAGCATCTGCTTGAAAAATCATTTTAATACTGTGGTGACAAGTGACAACACCTAACTTTAGACCTTTAAACAATATTGGTTAAAGGGAAACAATTCTTTTTGCTTACAAATAATATAAACATGAATTGATCCGATGAAAATAACAGTAAAATGTGTTTATAGGAGTGCTGGACACAGATGTATACATTTCCAGCTAATATTAAGTCAAAAGCTATGCCAGGTGCAGCAGACAACTTTCAGAGTCAAATGAAACTATAGTTAATTAAAGCACTTTTCCAGGTTATTAAGATGTATATAAATTGTGAAACCGTACACGACATGAATTAAAATCAACCTTGATCTGTGTATTGTGGTCTAAACGATTTTGTGTCAAAATTCAAAATGTTTCAGGGTTTGGACAAGCAAATAGAAGTTCTTAAAGTTAGAGAAAGAAAACAACAAAAATTACTACTTTTCAATTAATTAAGGGGCATAACTCTAACCACTACAAGACATCATGGCAAAACTTGACCTGTGGTCAAAAGCATTGAATTTGTGCAAAATATCAATGTTTGGCCAAGGGAAACTGAAGTTAGAGCATGAAAACCTAAATCTTGCTATTTTTCAATGAATATAAGACATAACAACAAAGAACTGGCCAAGTGAACGGCAAAAAACGTGAATTTGTGACTATTATTAATTTTCTGAGGTATATAACTTTAGAACAATAAAAGCATGTAACCAAATTAGAACTTATCATTTGTATTGTGGTCAAAAACATTGTAAAACATTAGGGGAAACTAAAGTTAGAACACTGAAACCAACACAGGAAGTCAAGGTTATGGTCAGATACTAATATTACCTAATATGAAGCAATAAAGATAAAGTTTAAGAGGGATTTTCTCCATCAATACAACTGACCCCTTGAATACCTGATAATCATACTCATTACACTTAAAAGTATATTTTATGTAGCATTGAAATGCAGGCAGATCAAGCATTTTGCAAATGTGCATTCTTGTCAAAAACAGGTGTGCCATGCCATTTTTCAAGCAATATTTTTTTATATGTATTGCATTTCAAACAGGAATTATATTCAGATTTTAAACAATACTGTTACTATGACACCAAAATCTGAAATGATGTCAAAGTACTGGTAAGTGCAAGTCATCGTCTTCACAAGTTTGTGTTAATTACCATCATGTGGTTAACTCTCCAGTATCCACGACTTATAATAATAGAAAATAAGTTAATACAGACTGACACAGAGAAAGATAGGTTAGGCTAGCCTGAGCTGCATTATTCATCTTATTATTTCATGAGGATGCACCAATTCAGTCCTCGAAATTAAAATTTGAATTTACTGGTTCAAATCAAATTCTTGAATTTATTTTTATATAATTCTTTAAAAATGAAAAATTTACTGGTCCTAACAAAGTTTTACTGGTCTTGGGCTGGAGGAACAGTGCTCTGATTGTGATTGCGACTCTGACTCCTGATTTGGTTACAAGAAAAATTGCATGTTGAGAAAAACCATTTTATTCATATTTCCAGTCATAAAAATTGTTCTATTTTAGCATTTGCCTACATGGATTCCTGATCCACACAAAAAAATGAAAACTTACTAACGACAATTCAACGATTATTCATTCATGTACTGTTTGGATTAAATCTATTTTCTTGCATCTAATCATGTTCCCATGTTCAATCAAACCGTTAGTTTCTGAGAAAAAATATTTATTCATTTTCCAATAGGGTTCAGTGCAGAAACTTTGTTCAGCAGTGGCAAAAATCTTCCAATCAAGGCTTAAAAACAGATATCTGATAGAGTACCATGCAAGAAACATTTCAGCCAAGTTTGCTGCCAATTGGCTCAGTTGAATTTTATAAGAATAATTTAAAAATAGTTTCCCCATCATAACGTTAACTCGCCAGATTTTGCTGATACACCTTTACATCTACTTTCACTATCATTTCATTCCAGGTGTGTTAAACACTACCATGTATTATTTACTGCACCATGCAAATAAGATTCAAACTAATTGGTCTATGTTTTTGTTACAATAAATTTAATTGCATCATATTTGAACATCTGATAGCTCTCTTCGAAATATTCAATAATGAATATTCAGACCAAAAAAAAAAATGTGTGTTTAGGGTTTCCCCGACAGACCCTAACCTTTTTGGGGGGTTTTTGGTCGGGACGTGAAGAACCTATTTTAGCATACCCAAAAAAAAAATAACTGTGCTCATCTTTGCGCTTTAAATTATCAGTGTAGATCAGCTTGATTTCCAGCACTCAATTGACCCAGACAAGTGAAAGCATGGCTTCTAACCGACAGCCAAGCAGTGTGCTGGCTGTCCGATACAAACAATGCGATCACATGAATGCCAAGTGTCATGACAACCATCCCTGACAAATTCGACTTAAATCAATTATGATGAGTTGTTAGATCTAGCAATCTAGCTCATATGAAAAAATAACTTTATTTGGCCTTATGGGATGATGTAAAGCAACACATTAGTGCATTCTACTAAGTACAAATTTCACAAATTTATCATATTGACATACTAAGAATGTAATAAGCTAGTGAAAACATATACTACACATACAACAAAACAAAGAATTGTACATGTACACTGAAAAAAAAAAAAATCCCTACCTACTCTACCCTATTTTTTTTAGGGATGAAACTCTATAAACACACATATATTTTTCTTTGGCCTCATTATTGTTACAAATGAACGGCCACCCACAGCTATATGAAAGGTATTACTAAAGCCAAATAATGGAAACAATGGCAGAATTGAACTTTGATACTAAAGTTCAATGTTCTTACACCTGAAGAGCTTCGAGATAGCAAAATTAATATGAAGTTTCAGACATCAGTTTTAACAATCTTTCAGAAAACAAAATTAAAATAATGACAACGAATCCAAGTCTGATGATTAGTGATGGGAATCGGTAACTTTTTCAAGATCGATGATCGTTATATCAACATCGACCGATGATAGATCATCTGTGACAATTGCCTGCTAAATGTATTTACTGACTATAATTAATCAAATAGTCTTTATTTCAAGAGTATGATTGACAAAAGCAAAGATATGAATAAAATTGTATCCTAAATGGTCACATGTCAAAAAAATCTAAGGTCGGTATTAATTTTTTTATATTTTTATTATCGGCAAAACCAGAAATAGTCGTTCCCGGTTCCAGAATCCGATATTTCATTTACGAAATTTCCGGTAAGCCGTCATTTGTTGAACCTGTTTTATGACGAGTTACGCAGTTTTTCTACCTTCTTTGCTCTCAATTTCGACAAAAAGCTAGCGGTTGAATAAATAAAATATTGCTGCTGATTAAACAACAAAAATGGTTATCCGAATTCTGTGTAAAAATTGATAGGGTCGCTAGCAAAAATTGAGGTTGAATAATTGCCGATAAAAAAGGTTAGGGTCGGCGGCTGAAAAATATGGTCGGTCGTGTGACCGTAAACACACATATTTTTTTTATTTGACCTTAGGTAAACATTAACTTAGAACAAAACAAAAGATTGTTTTCCATATGTGTAACATCTGATATAGATAGATAAATAATAGACTAGTCTAAATATGTGTTTGACTAAAGTAAAAATTTGAATAAAATCAAATAATATATTTACAAACTACAATTTTTCCATTTGCAAACATTAACTTACAAAATGTGGAACAAAACAAAAGATTGTTTTCCATATGTGTAACACCTGATATAAAATGGACTATTCCGGGAAGTAGATAAATAATAGACTAGTCCAAATATGTGTATTGAATGAGTGTCAAAAGTACACTTGGACAAAACTGCCAGATGTTTGTCAGTATGAGGACAAAAAAAAACAGCTGGGATAAAACTGCAATATTTTTGTCAGTATGGAGACAAAAAACAAACAAGGACAACGCAAAGCGTGGCGTATCCCCTCGCCTAAAAATTTGACCCGGTGACCTTGAAAATCAATAGGGTTCCAGATTCTCTTAAGGACTAAGTATGTACCAAGTTTGGTCAAAATCCATTGAAGGATGTTGATTCTAGAGTGTTCACAAGGATGTTACGAAAGGTAGCATTACTATTCCCTTCGCAACTTCGTTGGTGAGGGGATAACAAAACAACCATAGAACAAAGTTAAGCATATATATATCTTTTAGACACTATAGAATCAGAATCGAACACAAGGTTTAAGAATCAATCATCGGATCATATGATGACGTCCGACTGATTAGTCGATGTTTCTGATGATGGAAGAAACACGATGCGAAAAACTAGTTTGTCAGTCATTCAAACATCAATTTTTACTTTTAAAATGAAACAATATAAAATTAATGAAAGTAACTATATCTACTAGTATTTTTTTTTTAAAGTAAACTAAAATACATTTTTTTACTCTGCATGGACAAAACTTTTACTGCAGCTTAGAGCTGGACACCCTAAAATAACAATTTTAGTAACCCAGTAACTGGACATGCACACAGAATATTCAAAAATTTCAGTAGCCAGCTGGGTTACTCTCCGACAAATTTTAGTGGTCTTGGGCTATTTAGCATCTGTATGGTAGACATATTGTTTCAGGGAGAGGGATAATCTACCATATACACTCAACAAAAAGTGGATACGCCTACTACAGTATGCCCACAGGTTTTTTCATCTGGGGGTACATGTACCCTTTTACCTTCATTTTTGGGGGTACATCCAAATTTTTGGGGGTACAAAGAAAATGAACTGCATTTTCTCCACACAAGGCACCATGCTTTTTTTGTAAATATTAGGCCAAAAAAAAATTGTGTGTTTACTGTCACATGTCAAAAAAATCTAGGGTCGGTCGGTCGGGATTAAATTTTTTCTTATTATCGGCAAAACCGGAAATAGTCGTTCCCGGTTCCGGTATTTCATTTGCGAAATTTTCGGTAAAATGATGAATTATGCAGTTTTTCTATACCTTCTTTGCTCTCAATTTCGACAAAAAGCTAGCAGTTGAATAAATAAAACATTGCTGCTGGTTAAACAACAAAAATGGTTATTTAACTAATCAGAACAACTCTATTACGTACTTTGAAGTGAATTGTGAAAAAAAAAGGAATTTTTAGTGCTCACAATGGGTTCTTTACGTGCACGCACGTAGGGTTCTTTCAATTACACGTGCATGATTTTTATTTTACGTGAAACATGTACTGCAGTACGTGCATGGGCATGCTGCTACTAGTGGTGCACCGATCATCGGAAACATCGACTAATCAGTCGGACGTCATCATACGATCGATTCTTAAACCTTGTGGTCGATTCTGATTCTATAGTGTCTAAAATATATATGCTTAACTTTGTTCTTTGGTTGGGTTTTTTTTCTGTCTGCATACTGACAAAAATATTGCAGTTTTATCCCAGCTGGGTTTTTTGCCCTCATACTGACAAACATCTGGCAGTTTTGTCCCAGGGTACTTTTGACACTGTCAATACACATATTTGGACTAGTCTATTATTTATCTATTTCCCGGAATAGTCCATTTTACATCAGGTGTTACACACATGGAAAACGATCTTTTGTTTTGTTCGAAGTTAATGTTTACAAATGGAAAAATTGTAGTTTGTAAATATATTATTTGATTTTATTCAAATCTTTACTTTTGTCAAACACATATTTGGACTAGTCTATTATTTATCTATCTATATCAGGTGTTACACATATGGAAAACGATCTTTTGTTTTGTTCTATTTTATAGTTAATGCTTACTAATGGAAAAATTATAGTTTATAAATTTATGATACAATTTTATTCATATCTTTACTTTTGTCAATCATACTCTTGAAATAAAGACTTATTTGATTAATTATAGTCAGTAAATACATTTAGCAGGCAATTGTCACCGATGATCGATCATCGATCTTGAAAATGTTACTGATTCCCATCACTAGCTGCTACTAGTCAGAACCCAGTCTGGAATATTGAGGATATATCAGACACACTTTTCAGTCTGGAATCTCGAGGATATATCAGACCCACTTGCAAGTCAGTCTGAGATTTTGTTGACAACGGACAAGTGTACAAAACCGTATACAGAAAAATGTGTTTTATTTATTCTATATAAAACATTTTTTTATTACCATTTGTTATTATAATTTTATAATCAAATCTGGAATGTGTAAAAGGTCTATTTTCTACATATTTCACACTTGGTGTTTGCATATACAAATTGTCAACAAACATACCTGGACAAATTTGTCAGGAATTATATAACCTTGAGACGTGATCACGACTATCATTTGGAACCCATCTTTGGAAACATATTTTCACTCTCAAATTTCAGGCGAGTATATAGTTATTTTGATCATACAGTTTCCATTAAGTCCAATGTGACCTAGTTATCATCATAAGGTTCAAATAAGCATCAATAAATCAAATCCGATTTTGTTTACCTCGTGATTAAGGCCCATAATTAAAATCTTTTAGAGAAATATCAATTTTTTCATTAGCACATGCATAATTCAACAAATTCTATTTGATGTCAAGGTTTAGAATATTTGTCACAATAACAAAATGGCTACTTTCCCATGTATGTCTTAAAGCTTTATTTACATCAATATATTTACCCAAAACAATTAATAGGGATTTTAACATGCAACACTACCATGACAATTCCATCAGATATTTGATCAAGGTTAAATTATATAATAAAACAGCTTACCTAATATTGATGTGGTCCTAACATCTGATCAGAAAGGAGTTTTATTTCTATATATAGTAACAAAATATCCAATCAAAACAAGCCCTCTTTACATATCACATTCATATCTCTGATATTATATTTGTTTAATCCAGACTATTTTTTTTTAATTAAAATTCACTTTGTTCAAAAATCTAGCACTGCTGTCAGCTTGAGTGTTTCTGTTGTAATGTTCTTTGTTTATTGTTTATAGAGACAGGAAGCAGTCTGTTCTAAAATTAACCTAGTTTACTATGACAAAGAAACCACCTTTAACTAAGGTTATCCATTCTTAAATGTAAATTAGTTCAATTTCAAAGGTGTCAAATAAATATATAAGAAATAGCCTAATGAGTAATAACCTGAGATAAACCTGGGGGTTGATGAAAGCACGGTTACTGACCAGGGTGGATCAATGACTCATCTGACTGAATCAGCTGTTTAATAACTTTGTTGATTAGTAATTAACCAGGTTACCTATATAATATTTTTAATACGAGTGCATTGTTATTTAAGAAAAGAAGGACCGTTAGTGATTTAAGTCTTTTTGGTCATTAATGCTAATACGATCTAAATAAATAAATAAACTACAGTTGTCGGTATAAACATCCAGTGACACACTTGTCTCGACCAATCAAATGTCTCGAGAGGGATGAACTCTGCTCGGTCATGTCTGAAACTTGCCAATTTTGAAAATATTTTTTGTCTAGACAACAAAGAAAGCTCACTCCCAAATTTAAGAAAATTCAATTTTAAGGAACTAATATTAACATACTGCATATAACCATTAAAATGACATGCGATCAAATAATATTTCATATATTTTCTTACAAAACTCATTGTTTCTTCACAAAACAAAACGCCATGTTTTGAAACGCACAATGGACCCGGTGAAACTTACATTCCTCGTGGGAAATCGATGACAGTGTTGACAGAAAACTTTTTAAAACTTAACAGAGAAAGTGATAAAGTTTTGAAAAATCGATCGGACTAATCAGTACTTACTGTGAATCTATCTTTAATGAATTGTGTTTGATGGGAAGACATGTGCACTTCAGTGTCCCGCCATGACAAATAAAGAATACTCGCCTCGATATGGATATGAATACGAGAATGAATTAATTACGACCCATGCGCCACCTATCTCCCTAACGCGCACCTTGCTAACGTGAAGTAACTTGACAAGTGATCACTTTGTCTCCCCTGGAGGAATCTTGTAAGGATTTTTCGAGCGAAATCTTTAACAAGTCTGCACAAATTGAAGTGATTTGTTTTAAATAACCTTAAATCTATTGTTAACCTTGAGTTAATATCAAACCTTTAACATCTTGTAGTGTAAAGAAGATATATTTTGTTTAATACCTGTGATTTAATTAACAACTACAATAAATGTATTTATCTATATATATATATATTTATATTTTATGGGCAGTTTTGTTCATTGTAACGTATAATATTTATATATTTAATGTTATTGTTTATGAATCACTGTTATGACTTTGCCCCTTGTGGGCCCTCTATTGGACAATAAAATAAATTCTTAAAATTCTATAAATCATATGCATGGCAATGCAAAAAAAAAGGAATCTATCAAGGCTGGAATTGTGGATTTCAGATATACCACACACACATGACAGAAAACAATCTATAATTTAATCATTGCAAATTAACATAGACATTGGATATTTGAACTAAAAAATTAAAAGTTTAAATTTTGCGAAAGATATGAGACAACGAGATTGGACAATCTTAACAGTGCTCATTCTGTAACATCGATATATAGATTAAATTAATCTTGCTTTTCTTTTTTTTTCTTTTTTTTTTTGCTTTTTTCTGTCTTTGGATACACACTAATAACATTTAAAAGGAAAAATTGAAAAAAGATACAACAAACATCTAATTTTAATTAGATGCCTTAATCATTATCTTGCTATGGGAAAAATCGGACCCTCCTAGTATATCAGGGATCTGAACAGTGCGACTTGTCACGATGTGATAGAAAACTTATTTTTCACAAGGTAAACTATTACCGACATTCTTCAATGATTGACGATTATTTTCATAGGGAGTAGGAACCGGGGGAAAGGAGGTACATGCCCCCACTTTCAAAGTGGGGGACGAACAAAACTATGTCCCCCCCCCCCCCCCAAATAATTTTAAGAGGTAAAAGTGTTTTTTTTGCCTGTCAGTTTTGAAAGATTGCACCCCGCGCCCACTTTCCCGTCCTCTCCTGAAGCCTGCACTTCCACTTTCCAGTCCACCTACAATGTTTGCCTCCTCTATTTTCCCGCCTACTTATAAAGCTTGTCCCCCACTTTCCGATCCACTCCTACGACTCTCTTTTACAAACCGATACTTTTACTTCATTGTTTTCTTGTGTCAATCGTATTTTGAACGTATGGGAAAAAACATTTATAAATTTGTATGCATATTTAAAAATAAGAAAGAGCATACAGTTTTAACCGTTTTAATATCATTAAAAACCACATCGATGATGTAATGGTTAACGTGCTCACTTTGAGTGGGGTAGATCATGGGTTTGAGCCTATGTCGGGCCAACCAAAGTCTATAAAGTTGGTATCTGTTGCTTCTCCGCTAAGCATGCAGCATTAAGAAGTACGAACACAGGCCGATTGGCTCGGAATCAGAATAATGTGCCCGAGTGGAGCGACATGTCTATCCGCGGACTGTTGTTTCAATGAGCTAACTTATTAATATTTGGAAACCATTATTTAAAAAATAAAATATTGTATGACTAAAAACTACATATTTTCTTTTAAGTAATACAAGCTTCATGAAAATCCAATAAATAAACAAAAGCAGGAAAATTTCTGATATGCATACATGTACGCCATTTATCCTTTTCACTTTGTGTAGATTTGTCTGTCGCAGACGGGACTTTTACCAGACCTGGCTATTTTAGTAGCACGACGGGTGTCTTATAAGAGACAGAATCTGCTTATCCGTGGCGAGTACCTTGGTTCATCATGGTTTTATGATGGGGTCTAGCCGTAGCGAGCACCTTGGTTCATCATGGTTTTATGATGGGGTCTAGCCGTGGCGAGCACCTTGGTTCATCATGGTTTTATGATGGGGTCTAGCCGTGGCGAGCACCTTGGTTCATCATGGTTTTATGATGGGGTCTGTGTTGTTTTTTGTTTGTTTTTGTTTAGTTCTATTCTTTGTGCATAATGTTGCCTGTGTCTCTGAAGAGTCCATTCTTGAATAGATAATCTAGGATTTGAAGTTTAGATTATATGCAAAACAGCTGCTTATCCTCCAGTAGATCACACACGCATTAATTAAATTTAAGTGTAAATTAAAACTTTTAATTTGACACTTAAAATTACTTGAAAAGTGCATAATATTAATGTACACGTAGGGTTTAATTGAGACTTAAATTTAATTGAAGTTTGTGCGATCCAGTCCAGGTTTTCTAAGAAAAGTTTGAAGATACCAAAGGGGACAGCAGAAACTCCAAATCAGAGGACAGACAATGTAATGATCAAAAGAAAAAAAGATACCAAAGGGGAAAGCAGAAACTCCAAATCAGAGGACAGACAATGTAATGATCAAAAGAAAAAAAGATTAACATTGGTCCACAAAACACTACATAGAAAACTATTTTCATTTATTTTTGTTATTTGATTTTAACAACACTTTGGAACAAAGTTTATTCAAATTTTGATCCTGCCTATTTGTTTTAGCCACAGGTGGTCCTGGATTTTTCACAACATTTTGATCCTGCCTATTTGTTTTAGCCACAGGTGGTCCTGGATTTTTCATATCATTTTAATCCTGTTTTTTTTTCCTCAAATTTCATCGACTATTTATATCATTAGGGAAATGACATTCTGATTAAAATCATCGATCTCACTTGTTCCCCTTTACAGAAATGTCATAGTCACTGTCATACAGCGACATACAAATAAAGGGAGTAGGGATGTGATTTTAATCAAATATGATTGCGAGTATTTAACGTTACTTTTCAGGGGCGGATCCAGAGACTACTTTTGACAGTTTATGTGAAAGGAGTGGGTGAATGAATGTTGTTTAACGCCAACTCAGCATTTTTTCAGCTAAATCATGGCGAGAACAAGTTAACATATCAATGAAATGATGATGAGGTCCACTTTGTAATAGACCAACACACCTAGTTGTTTTTTTATATTGCTACATATAGCTCATTGAAATAACAGTCCGCGGATAGACATGTCGCCCCACTCGGACACATTATCCTGGTTCCGAGCCAACCAGTCTTTATTCTTTCTCCTTAATGCTGCGTATACGTACTTAGTGGAGAAGCAACAAATGCTAATTTTATAGTCTTTGATTTGACCAGATTGGGGATCGAACCCACGATCTACCGCACTCGAGGGGAATACCACTGAACCAATTATGCATGCAAAGTATCTTTACATGGCAAGTCGGTTTAAAAAAAAAGAGAAATCTTCTGTCTTTGGTAACATTGACATAAGATGAAACCGACTGAAGCCCCAAAGTGGCTCTGGGTGCTCACGATAAAGGGTCTGAACAACAGGACAAAAATCTAATTAAATCTAGTATTTTTTTATAATATATTTTCATTATTCTATATAAATTTATATTTTCATTTAGACTTTGAAATATGCTGTATTCATATATATTAAAAAACGGTAACTCGGTATTTTGTTTGTTTGTTTGTTATTTAAAGAAATATAGCGACATATACCTTTAATTTCATTTGTAAAATTTCCTTCATAGAGCCTCAATTTACAGGTGTTGGTGGTTATACCTATGTATAATTATGACACTAGATATGTTTATATAACGGTTTAAGACAATACCTGATTAATTGGTATTTTGACGATGCATTCATAAAAAGTTAAACTTCAAAGAAATTTAAACTTTTGATTTAGCATAATTACTTACCTCTTTGAAGATTAAATCAATATAAAGAAATTACGTTGTATTTTGTTTTACTTTCATCACACCAATCGAAATCATTTGATTAAGAGTCACATCGTTCAACAGCCTTGAAAAACGTATGTCAATATATATGCTTGACTTTTAATGGACGGGGGGGAGGGGGGGCTAGCCCCCCTTGAATCCGCCACTGACTTTTGACAATATTTCAATTACTAGTATCTTGTGGCGGTCAGTTCCATTTCAATGCTGTCGTAAGTCATCGATACACTTTATCAAATTAGGTTACATTAAGTACACCTCACAGAAGGTCACTGAACTCGTAATTCAGTATTAATGTTGTAATGCACGGATGTTTTTGAATAGGTAGAAGAAAGTCGAACTTCTCAAACTGTTACGGTAACGAAGTCACGTCACTCGTCTTATGAAACATGATAAAGTCTCCATAAGCTTCAATTATATTTTTGTGATAAAATTGTTTGAAACTTAAAATAAGGGGGCAGTGGGTGTTCACGGAAGGTTGCACGAAAAAAGGACGAGAGAAAGGATTGAAGGATGGAGCAGGTAAGGAAATATTGTTTTAATTATAGAGTGGGATCGAGTGAAAAAATTATGGTTTGTATTTTGTTTCGTTCAGAATTTTTTTTCGGACAACACAAGAGTTAGAATATTTTTTTTTGTCGCGGAAAGCGAATTTTTTTTTCCAGATTTTAACATTAGGTTATATGACAAAAACTTTGAATCGGATTATTATTTTTTTCCTCCACCAAAATCAGAATATTTTTTTCAGCAACATTGGGAATCAGAATATTTGTTTAGAAAAAGACCATAACCCCCTCCCCCCTTCAAGTTAAATGGTCGTTCCCTAACCCTTCACTTACCCCCAGAATCATTTCATATAAATCAAAGTAACTCGAGTTGTTTAAAAGTTGGATAGTAATTATCAAAATCTTGTGTAAATGTAGACAACTTTTAACATGCTTTCAGTTTAACTTAAGAAGTACTAGTTAACAATTTGCATGTATCGACCCTATTAATATTGTGTTGTTAGTTCTTGTCAGCCATTCAAGTTTGTGTTGTTTCTGGTCAGCTATTCCAGGTTGTGTCATTGCTGCTGGTCGACCACCCAAGTTTGTGTTGTTCGTTCTTGTCAGCCATTAAAGTTTTTGTTGTTGTTTCAAGTCAGCCACCACCCTTTGTGTTGTTGTTTCAGGTCAGCCACCATGCTTTGTGTTGTTGTTTCAGGTCAGCCACCACCCTTTGTGTTGTTGTTTCAGGTCAGCCACCATGCTTTGTGTTGTTGTTTCAGGTCAGCCACCATGCTTTGTGTTGTTGTTTCAAGTCAGCCACCACCCTTTGTGTTGTTGTTTCAGGTCAGCCACCATGCTTTGTGTTGTTGTTTTAGGTCAGCCACCACCCTTTGTGTTGTTGTTTCAGGTCAGCCACCACCCTTTGTGTTGTTGTTTCAGGTCAGCCACCATGCTTTGTGTTGTTGTTTCAGGTCAGCCACCATGCTTTGTGTTGTTGTTTCAGGTCAGCCACCATGCTTTGTGTTGTTGTTTCAGGTCAGCCACCATGCTTTGTGTTGTTGTTTCAAGTCAGCCACCACCCTTTGTGTTGTTGTTTCAAGTCAGCCACCACCCTTTGTGTTGTTGTTTCAAGTCAGCCACCACCCTTTGTGTTGTTGTTTCAGGTCAGCCACCATGCTTTGTGTTGTTGTTTCAGGTCAGCCACCATGCTTTGTGTTGTTGTTTCAAGTCAGCCACCACCCTTTGTGTTGTTGTTTCAGGTCAGCCACCACCCTTTGTGTTGTTGTTTCAAGTCAGCCACCACCCTTTGTGTTGTTGTTTCAAGTCAGCCACCACCCTTTGTGTTGTTGTTTCAGGTCAGCCACCATGCTTTGTGTTGTTGTTTCAGGTCAGCCACCATGCTTTGTGTTGTTGTTTCAAGTCAGCCACCACCCTTTGTGTTGTTGTTTCAAGTCAGCCACCACCCTTTGTGTTGTTGTTTCAAGTCAGCCACCATGCTTTGTGTTGTTGTTTCAAGTCAGCCACCACCCTTTGTGCTGTTGTTTCAAGTCAGCCACCACCCTTTGTGTTGTTGTTTCAAGTCAGCCACCACCCTTTGTGTTGTTGTTTCAAGTCAGCCACCACCCTTTGTGTTGTTGTTTCAGGTCAGCCACCATGCTTTGTGTTGTTGTTTCAGGTCAGCCACCACCCTTTGGTTGTTTCAAGTCAGCCACCACCCTTCGTGTTGTTGTTTCAGGTCAGCCACCATGCTTTGTGTTGTTGTTTCAGGTCAGCCACCACCCTTTGTGTTGTTGTTTCAAGTCAGCTACCACCCTTTGTGTTGTTGTTTCAGGTCAGCCACCACCCTTTGTGTTGTTGTTTCAGGTCAGCCACCACCCTGTGTTGTTGTTTCAGGTCAGCCACCACCCTTTGTGTTGTTGTTTCAGGTCAGCCACCACCCTTTGTGTTGTTGTTTCAAGTCAGCCACCACCCTTTGTGTTGTTGTTTCAAGTCAGCCACCACCCTTTGTGTTGTTGTTTCAGGTCAGCCACCACCCTTTGTGTTGTTGTTTCAGGTCAGCCACCACCCTTTGTGTTGTTGTTTCAGGTCAGCCACCACTCTTTGTGTTGTTGTTTCAAGTCAGTCACCACCCTTTGTGTTGTTGTTTCAAGTCAGCCACCACCCTTTGTGTTGTTGTTTCAAGTCAGCCACCACCCTTTGTGTTGTTTCAAGTCAGCCACCACCCTTTGTGTTGTTGTTTCAAGTCAGCCACCACCCTTTGTGTTGTTGTTTCAGGTCAGCCACCATGCTTTGTGTTGTTGTTTCAGGTCAGCCACCATGCTTTGTGTTGTTGTTTCAAGTCAGCCACCACCCTTTGTGTTGTTGTTTCAAGTCAGCCACCACCCTTTGTGTTGTTGTTTCAAGTCAGCCACCATGCTTTGTGTTGTTGCTTCAGGTCAGCCACCACCCTTTGTGTTGTTGTTTCAAGTCAGCCACCACCTTTTGTGTTGTTTCAAGTCAGCCACCATGCTTTGTGTTGTTGTTTCAGGTCAGCCACCATGCTTTGTGTTGTTGTTTCAAGTCAGCCACCACCCTTTGTGTTGTTGTTTCAAGTCAGCCACCACCCTTTGTGTTGTTGTTTCAGGTCAGCCACCATGCTTTGTGTTGTTTCAGGTCAGCCACCCAGTTTGTTTTGTTGTTTCAAGTCAGCCACCACCCTTTGTGTTGTTGTTTCAGGTCAGCCACCATGCTTTGTGTTGTTGTTTCAGGTCCACCACCATGCTTTGTGTTGTTGTTTCAAGTCAGCCACCACCCTTTGTGTTGTTGTTTCAGGTCAGCCACCATGCTTTGTGTTGTTGTTTCAGGTCAGCCACCCAGTTTGTTTTGTTGTTTCTGGTCTTCAATCATAGTTTGTGTTGTTGGTTCTGGAGATCCATTCCAGTTTGTCTTGTTAAAGTGATTCTGGTCAGCCTAGACAATTTGTGTTGTTGGTTCTTTTCAGCCAACAAAGTTTGTATCCTTATGTCTGGTCTGCCACCACATTTTGTATTGGTGGTTTTGATCAACAACCAGTTTGCATTGCTGGTTCTGATCAGCCCTCCAAGATTATGTTCTTGGTTCTTCAAAGTCACCCAAAATTATGTTGTCTGCTCTGGCCAGCCACCAGTGTGTGATGTTGGTTCTTGGTATGGTACCTATTTTTTTGTCCTGGTCAGCCACAATTGGACATTGTTTAACATTCAATTCTATGAGGAATTTTGTTTAAAACACCTCCTCATAAATGAACCAAATCTGTATACAATGACCATTGTATAGTTCTTTAGTAAGACCATGCCAGAGGCATAGTAGCAGGGTGTGGGTGTGCAAGGAGGGACACATGCCCCCACCTTTTTTAAAAGCTGAATTTTTATCATGACAGGAAAAAATGTTCGGTTGAGCAAGAGGTTTAAGGATATCCTTGGAAGTCAAAATACCTTTATTCTTTTTTTTTTTTTTTTTTTATATTTGTTTGCTTCAATTTTGAAAGCTTGCTCCCCCATTCTGGTCCTCTCCTGAAGCTTGCCCCTTCCCCACTTTCCAGTCCACTACTACATATCTGCATGCCATTCTCCATACATGAGGCACATATTTACTTCCTGACCTAGGAGCAAGTTATGTACCTATGTCATCCAATACAACCATTTGATATTGGACATGAAGGAACAAGAGCAAACTTAAGTGAATGAAAAGAGCAATCCCAAATGAAATTTAAGAACCATCCTAAATGAATTCCAAGAATTATTCCTCAATAACCATCAAAAGTAAATGTCATAAACCATCCAAAAATGAACTGTAAGAAACATCCAAAATGAACTTCAAGAAACATCTAAAATGAACTTCAATAAACATCCAAAATGAACTTCAAGAAACATCTAAAATGAACTTCAAGAAACATCTAAAATGAACTGTAAGAACCATCCAAAATGAATTTCAAGAAACATCTAAAATGAACTTCAAGAAACATCCAAAATGAACTTCAAGAAACATCCAAAATGAATTTCAAGAAACATCCAAAATGAACTTCAAGAAACATCCAAAATGAACTTCAAGAAACATCCAAAATGAACTTCAAGAAACATCTAAAACGAACTTCAAGAAACATCCAAAATGAACTTCAAGAAACATCCAAAATGAATTTCAAGAAACATCCAAAATGAACTTCAATAAACATCCAAAATGAACTTCAAGAAACATCTAAAATGAACTTCAAGAAACATCTAAAATGAACTGTAAGAACCATCCAAAATGAATTTCAAGAAACATCTAAAACGAACTTCAAGAAACATCCAAAATGAACTTCAAGAAACATCCAAAATGAATTTCAAGAAACATCCAAAATGAACTTCAATAAACATCCTAAATGAACTTCAAGAAACATCTAAAATGAACTTCCAGAAACATCCAAAATGAACTTCAGTGAGATATTACTAATAAAAAAACCATTCTTACAAAATGTATGCAGTGCTTTGGAGCAGACAGCTAGAATAAGAACACAAAAGACAAAAACATTTCACTACTTTATTTCATATACATACACAACCTGATGATTAATATTTGTTAATTAAATATTAAGAAAAATTCATCCATAAATTAGGCAATGAACATTGCTTTGATCACTTTTATTGCTGTTCTTAATCTAACAGTCACTGTGAGGTCAATAATTATATACCTAACTTATCTTATACCCTAAAGTTTGTGTGAGACGGTCTTAGCCTGCAGTTCTAATAAAAATGACATCTGTTTCTGTGGTCGACATGACTGTCAGGAAAGACACACTTCAGCTTATTGATATGTTATATTATGCATACTCGTTCAACGATAAATGTTCATGCCATGATGCCTACCCCAATGTTAAGATTTCTAGACTCATGGCAGGGGATGTCTTGATGTTAGTTCCCCATTAAATCTGATAGTAACAATATAGCTGAAAAATAGCTAGACATGAAAATGAACATCAAAGATAGGTAGGTATAATAGGGAACTATTACAAATGTCTCCTAAGCCCACTGAACCCTAAAACGTCACATGTGTCCCTTTTGAGGATATCCATTCCAAAAATAATTACGGAAGGGTTTCGCCTTGTATTTACCTGCAGTAATTTAGCATTTAACATAGAAAGTTTCAAATTTTTTATTTTTTTTATCAATTTTAAAACTCGAGAATGTTTCTATACATCATAACACATATTTATTTGAAGTTTCACAAAGCTTTGTAGAAAAAAGGTAAACATTTCAAAACTCCTCCCTTTTTGTCGTTTCCATGGAAATGGTGCCAAAATTTGTTCAGCTGATTCCGATTTTAGGGCTTACTAGAACAAAATTTGCTCCAAAAGCTTCTTGCAATCAAAAATATTTCTATAGATAATCTAGTATAAGGTAAAAATAAGATTCCTTACATACAATATACAATGCTATTTATAAAGAGAGAACAGATTCCTTAGGCTAGCCCCACATTAAACTGAAGTTTAATCAAATGTATGTTTAGTTTTGACAAAATATTTGTAACACATGACAACAAAATTTGTGTAATGGAAATCCCATGACATTGAAATAGTCTCCATGAATTCCCTCTATCATTGTTCCACCAATAGCTTGTATTCCATACCCTCCAGCTTTGTCCCTGAAAGTGACAGTTAAACTAATTAATACTATCCAAATCTAAATCAAATATTTCTGCTGATACACTAACATCTAACTACATTAAATATGTGCTCATGTTGGCACTTTAAAATTTGATTCAACCCACCATTTCTTTAGAAATGCCTGTACCAAGTCAGGGTCATTACGGTTTTCACAGTTTTCCGGTTGTTGACTGATTTTGTCTGTTTATATACTTATGAGTTTTGACTTTCCCTTTGTAAGATTGTTTGGAGTTCGGTAATTTTGTTATTACCCTTAGTTAATGTTCATATTTTCAACCGACCAATCAGTGATGAGCCTACCATTTAAGACAGAGTACATGTGAAGAGCTGTGGTCCAATTGGTCAATATATTTATCAACTGTCTTTCATATGATTGAATGGTCAAAGATGAATGAAAGGTTACATTGTAGCATTTAATTGTGTCCTCTAGTTCAAAGTATCCGCCGGACACTTTTACATATGTTATAGTGTCCAGCAGACACTATTTCATATCGCAATCTCTATAAAATATTGTCCGGGGGGACACTTTAACATAGGACACTATTATGTCTTACTCTAACCCTATACTAGGACACAATTTCATAGCACCGGACACTATTTCATATCGCAATCTCTATAAAATATTGTCCGGGGGGACACTTTAACATAGGACACTATTAAGTCTTACCCTAACCTAACCCTATACTAGGACACAATTTCATAGCACCCGACACTATTTCATATCGCAATCTCTATAAAATATTGTCTGGGGGGACACTTTAACATAGGACACTATTATGTCTTACAACATAACATGACAAAAATGTGATGTTGTCAGATGTTAGTGTAACGTCCAAAAGAAATAAAGAAAAAACAGCAACATCTACCGATAATTTACATTACATTGTACCATCCCATAATTCCTTGTTACCATATTGTAATCTATAACTTCTTGTCCTGTCCATGATAATGAAAATAAAAACAGGAGCAGTCAAATGACAGCATTTTCTTTTCCTTTAAATATTACAATGACTAGTCAAACATTATATCAGGTCAAAGTGCATCCTGTTTAAAAAAAAATAGGCCAACATGATGTTTAATTGTTAATCCAAGACTTGTCTTAAGCATTTAAAATTTCTTTGTGGTCTTGATGATTAGCAATTGATAATTACATGCTAACAGTACACTGAAATTGTGTTCTCTTAATAAGTTATTCTGAGTGACTGTGGAAGGACAGTTACTACATGACTATATACATTTTTTTGGTACTTATATTTGTAACAAGATCACACCTTTATTTAAAGATCATTTCAGCATAATGGGTACTTTCGATTCCAGGTTTTAATTTATTCTTATGAAAAACAAAAGGCTCTGATCCAACAGACCCTGGGGTCTTCATTTGTGCAAGCTTGAATCTGTGTATCAAATTAATGATTCAATCCATTTATACTTAGGCCACATAAACCCTGGGGCCTTCGTTAGAACAAATTTAAATCTACATGTCAGAATGATATATCGATGCTGCATCTATTGCTGGTTTAACTAATTAAGATTGACTAAATTTTCTGTTTTTAGACCCATAATGGCCCCTTCGCCATGGAGCATCAGATTCATTTGCAAAAAATCTAAATGTACTCTTAGCATCCGTCATCCCCGCAAAATTGAACCAGCAATTTTGCAGAAGAAAATTGAAATGTGAAAAAGCTTACAGGCAGACAATGGAAATCAATAGTCCATATGCCCTACAACTGAGTAAGCTAAGATCCTAAATGATAATCACACTCCCTTAAAGTTTATACCACTTGACATGAATGAAACGCATCGTTGGTGTAATGGTTAGGGTGCTCGCCTCGAGTGCGGTAGATCGTGGATTCGAGCCCTGATCGGGTCAAACCAAAGACTATAATATTGGTTTTTGTTGCTAATTTAATTTCTCCGCTAACCATGCAGCATTAAGGAGAAAGGGCAAAGACTGGTTGGCTCAGAATCAGGATAATGTGTCCGCATGGGGATGTGTCCGCATGGGGCGACATGTCTATCCATGGACTGTTGTTTCAGTGAGCTAGCACTATAAAAATCCAACTAAGCATGTTGGTCTCGTACAAAGTAGACATCATCATTATTTCATTGAAAATTAACTTGTTCTCGTCATGATATAGCTGAAAAATTGCTGAGTTGGCGTTAAACAACAATCACTCACTCACTCACTTGACATGAATGTCATTAAACATGTACATACATTGATTCTCCAGTATCTACATAGGCTGTAATTATTTCTGGTGTGAGATTCATCATCATAACATCTGTAGATTCTTGAAATTCTGTAATATTAAATCTGCCATCTTCTTTACATACATTCTTCCCCTTAAATACTGTGAAAGATATTTATACATAAAGTCTTCCCCTTAAATACTGTAGAAGATATTCATACCTAAAGTGAAGAGATGTCTTGTGTGTACCTCAATTTCCAAGAATGAATAGAGGGTTATGGTTATGAGGTTCAACACCTCTTTTAACAATATTTTAGTTATATCATGGTGATCAGTTTTATTGGTGGAGGAAACTGGAGTACACAGAGAAAACGACCGACCGACCTGCAGCAAGTCACTAACAAACTTGATCACATAATGTTTCGTAGCAATTTTGGGCCTTAAATACCCTACCCCTAGCCCTATGTCACAAAGAAAGGTGCTATTTTAAAAAATTGACTTGAATTCCATTCAGTGGTTTAAGACGAATAATAGCTAAAACATATTTATCAATATTTAATGTACAGTACATTTGTATATGACTTTATGTTGAATTTAAACCAACCAGATCCTACCAGGGACCAGTAATCAATCACTCACTTGTTATCAAAAAATTTGCATTACGAATTTCACAAAAATAGTTTGGATCCATACCAGACAATTTATTGCATGGGAGTTAGTTTTATTGATGGAAGAAACCAGAATACTCATGTAAAACCCACGATCTGACAAAAATTATCACATGAGGTTACATCGTGTACTCTTCGCCATGGGTAGATAATCACAATGTTAGTCGTGATGGGCACCGATTACACCAATAGATGTAAATTCAACTACTTTATGATCAACTGGTCAGGACGGCCATTTTTTTTCATCTTGGAAGAAACAAATGTAGTAGATGTAGAATCTATTTTTTTAAAACATTTATTTGAAGTTTACCTGTAGAATTGTCTATTTTTATAAAACATTTATTTGAAGTTTACCTGGAGAATTGTCTATTTTTTTAAAACATTTATTTGAAGTTTACCTGGAGAATTGTCTATTTTTATAAAACATTTATTTGAAGTTTACCTGGAGAATTGTCTATTTTTTTTAAAACATTTATTTGAAGTTTACCTGGGGAATTGTCTATTTTTATAAAACATTTATTTGAAGTTTACCTGGAGAATTGTCTATTTTTATAAAACATTTATTTGAAGTTTACCTGGAGAATTGTCTATTTTTATAAAACATTTATTTGAAGTTTACCTGGAGAATTGTCTATTTTTAGAAAACATTTATTTGAAGTTTACCTGGAGAATTGTCTATTTTTATAAAACATTTATTTGAAGTTTACCTGGAGAATTGACAGGTGTAATCAAAACAACAGCTGTCCATACTGTATGTACTTTACCACTAAATCTGTAACAAAATCAAAAACAAAGAAGGTTAGTATTATGGTGTTTAATGTCACTTTCAACAATATTTCAGCTATATCGTGGCGGTCAGTTGAATTGGTGGAGGAAACCAGAGAACCCGAAGAAAACCACAGATCTGCCGCAAGTCACTGACAAACTTTATCACATAATGTTGTATCGAGTATACCTCGCTTAAGCGAGATTGGAACTCACAACGTTAGTGGTGATAGGTACTGATTGAATAGATAGTTGTAAATCTAACCACCATAAGATCACGACCATGATGTGATAGGTACTGATTGTATAGATAGGTTGTAAATCTAACCACCATAAGATCACGACCATGATGTGATAGGTACTGATTGTATAGATAGTTGTAAATCTAACCACCATAAGATCACGACCATGATGTGATAGGTACTGATTGTATAGATAGTTGTAAATCTAACCACCATAAGATCACAACCATGATGTGATAGGTACTGATTGTATAGATAGTTGTAAATCTAACCACCATAAGATCTCAACCATGATGTGATAGGTACTGATTGTATAGATAGTTGTAAATCTAACCACCATAAGATCACGACCATGATGTGATAGGTACTGATTGTATAGATAGTTGTAAATCTAACCACCATAAGATCACGACCATGATGTGATAGGTACTGATTGTATAGATAGTGTAAATCTAACCACCATAAGATCACGACCATGATGTGATAGGTACTGATTGTATAGATAGTTGTAAATCTAACCACCATAAGATCACGACCATGATGTGATAGGTACTGATTGTATAGATAGTTGTAAATCTAACCACCATAAGATCACCACCATGATGTGATAGGTACTGATTGTATAGATAGTTGTAAATCTAACCACCATAAGATCACAACCATGATGTGATAGGTACTGATTGTATAGATAGTTGTAAATCTAACCACCATAAGATCACGACCATGATGTGATAGGTACTGATTGTATAGATAGTTGTAAATCTAACCACCATAAGATCACGACCATGATGTGATAGGTACTGATTGTATAGATAGTTGTAAATCTAACCACCATAAGATCACGACCATGATGTGATAGGTACTGATTGTATAGATAGTTGTAAATCTAACCACCATAAGATCTCAACCATGATGTGATAGGTACTGATTGTATAGATAGTTGTAAATCTAACCACCATAAGATCACAACCATGATGTGATAGGTACTGATTGTATAGATAGTTGTAAATCTAACCACCATAAGATCACAACCATGATGTGATAGGTACTGATTGTATAGATAGTTGTAAATCTAACCACCATAAGATCACGACCATGATGTGATAGGTACTGATTGTATAGATAGTTGTAAATCTAACCACCATAAGATCACAACCATGATGTGATAGGTACTGATTGTATAGATAGTTGTAAATCTAACCACCATAAGATCACAACCATGATGTGATAGGTACTGATTGTATAGATAGTTGTAAATCTAACCACCATAAGATCACAACCATGATGTGATAGGTACTGATTGTATAGATAGTTGTAAATCTAACCACCATAAGATCACAACCATGATGTGATAGGTACTGATTGTATAGATAGTTGTAAATCTAACCACCATAAGATCACAACCATGATGTGATAGGTACTGATTGTATAGATAGTTGTAAATCTAACCACCATAAGATCACAACCATGATGTGATAGGTACTGATTGTATAGATAGTTGTAAATCTAACCACCATAAGATCACCACCATGATGTGATAGGTACTGATTGTATAGATAGTTGTAAATCTAACCACCATAAGATCACAACCATGATGTGATAGGTACTGATTGTATAGATAGTTGTAAATCTAACCACCATAAGATCACAACCATGATGTGATAGGTACTGATTGTATAGATAGTTGTAAATCTAACCACCATAAGATCACAACCATGATGTGATAGGTACTGATTGTATAGATAGTTGTAAATCTAACCACCATAAGATCACAACCATGATGTGATAGGTACTGATTGTATAGATAGTTGTAAATCTAACCACCATAAGATCACAACCATGATGTGATAGGTACTGATTGTATAGATAGTTGTAAATCTAACCACCATAAGATCACAACCATGATGTGATAGGTACTGATTGTATAGATAGTTGTAAATCTAACCACCATAAGATCACAACCATGATGTGATAGGTACTGATTGTATAGATAGTTGTAAATCTAACCACCATAAGATCACAACCATGATGTGATAGGTACTGATTGTATAGATAGTTGTAAATCTAACCACCATAAGATCATAACCATGATGTGATAGGTACTGATTGTATAGATAGTTGTAAATCTAACCACCATAAGATCACGACCATGATGTGATAGGTACTGATTGTATAGATAGTTGTAAATCTAACCACCATAAGATCACCACCATGATGTGATAGGTACTGATTGTATAGATAGTTGTAAATCTAACCACCATAAGATCACAACCATGATGTGATAGGTACTGATTGTATAGATAGTTGTAAATCTAACCACCATAAGATCACCACCATGATGTGATAGGTACTGATTGTATAGATAGTTGTAAATCTAACCACCATAAGATCACGACCATGATGTGATAGGTACTGATTGTATAGATAGTTGTAAATCTAACCACCATAAGATCACGACCATGATGTGATAGGTACTGATTGTATAGATAGTTGTAAATCTAACCACCATAAGATCACCACCATGATGTGATAGGTACTGATTGTATAGATAGTTGTAAATCTAACCACCATAAGATCACAACCATGATGTGATAGGTACTGATTGTATAGATAGTTGTAAATCTAACCACCATAAGATCACAACCATGATGTGATAGGTACTGATTGTATAGATAGTTGTAAATCTAACCACCATAAGATCACGACCATGATGTGATAGGTACTGATTGTATAGATAGTTGTAAATCTAACCACCATAAGATCACGACCATGATGTGATAGGTACTGATTGTATAGATAGTTGTAAATCTAACCACCATAAGATCACAACCATGATGTGATAGGTACTGATTGTATAGATAGTTGTAAATCTAACCACCATAAGATCACGACCATGATGTGATAGGTACTGATTGTATAGATAGTTGTAAATCTAACCACCATAAGATCACAACCATGATGTGATAGGTACTGATTGTATAGATAGTTGTAAATCTAACCACCATAAGATCACCACCATGATGTGATAGGTACTGATTGGTATAGATAGTTGTAAATCTAACCACCATAAGATCACGACCATGATGTGATAGGTACTGATTGTATAGATAGTTGTAAATCTAACCACCATAAGATCACCACCATGATGTGATAGGTACTGATTGTATAGATAGTTGTAAATCTAACCACCATAAGATCACAACCATGATGTGATAGGTACTGATTGTATAGATAGTTGTAATCTAACCACCATAAGATCACGACCATGATGTGATAGGTACTGATTGTATAGATAGTTGTAAATCTAACCACCATAAGATCACAACCATGATGTGATAGGTACTGATTGTATAGATAGTTGTAAATCTAACCACCATAAGATCACCACCATGATGTGATAGGTACTGATTGTATAGATAGTTGTAAATCTAACCACCATAAGATCACCACCATGATGTGATAGGTACTGATTGTATAGATAGTTGTAAATCTAACCACCATAAGATCACAACCATGATGTGATAGGTACTGATTGTATAGATAGTTGTAAATCTAACCACCATAAGATCACCAACCATGATGTGATAGGTACTGATTGTATAGATAGTTGTAAATCTAACCACCATAAGATCACGACCATGATGTGATAGGTACTGATTGTATAGATAGTTGTAAATCTAACCACCATAAGATCACGACCATGATGTGATAGGTACTGATTGTATAGATAGTTGTAAATCTAACCACCATAAGATCACACCCATGATGTGATAGGTACTGATTGTATAGATAGTTGTAAATCTAACCACCATAAGATCACGACCATGATGTGATAGGTACTGATTGTATAGATAGTTGTAAATCTAACCACCATAAGATCACAACCATGATGTGATAGGTACTGATTGTATAGATAGTTGTAAATCTAACCACCATAAGATCACAACCATGATGTGATAGGTACTGATTGTATAGATAGTTGTAAATCTAACCACCATAAGATCACAACCATGATGTGATAGGTACTGATTGTATAGATAGTTGTAAATCTAACCACCATAAGATCACAGACCATGATGTGATAGGTACTGATTGTATAGATAGTTGTAAATCTAACCACCATAAGATCACGACCCATGATGTGATAGGTACTGATTGTATAGATAGTTGTAAATCTAACCACCATAAGATCACAACCATGATGTGATAGGTACTGATTGTATAGATAGTTGTAAATCTAACCACCATAAGATCACGACCATGATGTGATAGGTACTGATTGTATAGATAGTTGTAAATCTAACCACCATAAGATCACCACCATGATGTGATAGGTACTGATTGTATAGATAGTTGTAAATCTAACCACCATAAGATCACGACCATGATGTGATAGGTACTGATTGTATAGATAGTTGTAAATCTAACCACCATAAGATCACGACCATGATGTGATAGGTACTGATTGTATAGATAGTTGTAAATCTAACCACCATAAGATCACACCATGATGTGATAGGTACTGATTGTATAGATAGTTGTAAATCTAACCACCATAAGATCACAACCATGATGTGATAGGTACTGATTGTATAGATAGTTGTAAATCTAACCACCATAAGATCACAACCATGATGTGATAGGTACTGATTGTATAGATAGTTGTAAATCTAACCACCATAAGATCACAGACCATGATGTGATAGGTACTGATTGTATAGATAGTTGTAAATCTAACCACCATAAGATCACCACCATGATGTGATAGGTACTGATTGTATAGATAGTTGTAAATCTAACCACTCATAAGATCACGACCATCATGGGTGGTGAAAATAGGTACTGATTGTTAGATAGTTGTAAAATC